>OY754987.1:26912139-27147304 GCA_963576475.1 Molanna angustata
GTAAAATTCCTAGTAAACCGAAAACTGATAATCCACCCTGTAAACAATATACCGTTAAGTACTCGAGTCACTAGAAGCCAAACAAAACGCAATAATGACGTCATTGGGGAAACCCACCCCTCCACTAACACCTGACTCGGCTTCCTTTCAAACTTTCACTTGGTGGTAAGCTTCCGACGCGAACGGACGTGCGCGCACTATCCCTCGCGACGGAAATTTATTAACAAGGCGCCTATTGAAAATGTCTGATGAGATTCAGACGAAACGTCGGCAGACGACTGATTCTCTCGGGAATCAGAATTTGACGCGGGTTATCCCCAAAATACTTAATAATAACACATATATATATATATATATATATATATATATATATATATATATATATATATATATATATATATATATTATTATATATATATATATATATATATATATATATATATATATATATATATATATATATATATATATATATATATATATATATATATATATATATATATATATATATATATATATATATATATATATATATATATATATATATATATATATATATATATATATATATATATATATATATATATATATAAATGGTAGCTATTTAACAATTGCACCTTGTAATATATGAAAAGGCAACGTTTTAACTCTCGATGAATACATTGATGTTTTTCTTATCATAGATCAGGTCCAATAGCTTTTTAAACATAAAATTTTATAAATTACCTACCGTCGAATTGCGACTTTCATCGATTTGTAATTTGGCGCGATCACTAGATGGTAGATTATTCTTACAATTTGTGAGTGTAGGACGTAAACTCTCTACATCTCCATTATTCGAACAATAGGAGGTAGGTTTCGGTTAAAACTGATTAGCACGAAACTAATCAACATCAGCCATTTTGTGTTCAAAACCATTCAAATTAACATAGAAATTTAACATACATAGTTACATAATAATATCACACCTACACAATATACCTAATATATGTTGTTTAGTGGTATTGAATGGTATCCCTTCAGATTGTTTTGGTTAGTGGGTAGGATAGATCTATTTAATACCAAGCCTACGATCCATGTGTGAATTACATGGATATGTTTGTTATTATTGAATCATAATAAATACATAAATATCTATTATATTATAATTAATATCAATATCAATACCTATTTACCACTTATAGATTTAATATGAATATATTCCACTTCTTCTTCTAAGCCATGCTCAATAATATACAGCTGGATTGAGGTCTCTTCAAATGTTTTCCAGTTGGATATGTCCTGATATCTTTGATGGCATCCACGACCCGCATACAGGACAATGTCATCTGTCCACCTTTTTAGTGGTTTCCCTATGCCTCTTTTGTTGGTCCAGGGCTATCACTTCAGTAGGTATTCATCTAGATGACCAACTGACACTGTCTTGTCTCACCACATGCCCCGTCCATTGCCATTTTCTGCAATGACGGTAACCTTTGTCCGGCGTCCGATCTGCACGTTTTTTAATCGATCCCGGATCGGACGCCCGACATTTACCTCTGCATTGCTCGCTGAACGCATTTTATATATTGTAAGCTTTTTAAGTAGTCATGAACATAGTTTCTAGGCTGTATTTCATCATTAACAAGACACGCGTACACTTGACGCGTACAGCTTTCAAGCTCTAAGAGTCGTAGACTTTAGCTTTCATGCTCAAATAATCGTAGACTTTAGTTTCCAAGGTCAAAAAGTCGAAGACTTCAGATTTCAGGCTCAAATAATCGTATAATTAAGCTTTCAAGCTCAATGAGTCGTAGACTTTAGCTTTTATGCTCAAATAATGGAAGACTTTATTTTTCAAGCTCAAAAGTCGTAAACTTTAGCTTTCAAGCTCAAATCATCGTAGACTTTAGCTTTCAAGCTCAAAAAGTCGTACATCTCACATAATATTTCAGAAATGAAGTTCACCATCAATTCTGAAGGTAGGGCTTTTTCAGATGTGACGGGGCTGTTGTGTGAGGATACAAAAACGTGTCGTGATTCCTTTTATAAGCTACTAGTTACCCACAAACCTGTCGCTAGTTATTTTACATTGCATTGCAGTAATGGTATTTATGTAGGTATGATAAGTTTTATATAAAAAAACCGCCAATTTCTTCTCTATAAAAATGATTTCATCTAATAATTTTAGTCGACCTTCGTGGTTCAATTATTTGGGTATCTGACTGCTGAACCAATGGACCCGGGTTCGATTTCCGGTGGATATACAATTTTTAATTGTGTTTAAAGTCTGGATCTGTGAGACCATTAATATCTTAAGTCTCTAGAATGTGGCAATTTGTTATAAGGTGCGTGTTAAATTAATATTTGACATAGTACCTGTTACATAGTTGCCCGATAAGCAATATTTAATAAATAAATAAATAAATAACAATTTTTGAGGGTGGCGCGCGCAGTCATAATATAATGTTAACTCTAAATGATGAAAGTTGACCAGGTCTGTGTAAGAAGCGTCAGCAATTACATAGCTCCAAGAAAAGGAAGCAAAGTGTAGATATATACCTATGTTTATCTGAGTGAGACGGTGATATTTCTCACAGACAGTACTTTGCTTGAATTTAACTTAGTTTATCACAAAATGTCACAATATATAAAATCATTAATAGGAAAATTTTCCTTTGAAATTTATCGTTTCATAGTTCATTAATTTAATCGCAGATAACATTTTATAGGACTCTCTGATCCAACCAACTCTCTCTCTCTCTCTCTCTCTCTCTCTCTCTATCTCTCTCTCTCTCTGTCTATTATAGTACACCCTTTAGACGTACCTTTACTTACAGGGTGTTTCGAAATTTATTTGATTGGTGAAAATTAACTCTGTTCAAACCACAAATGATCCCACATCATTTTTTATGACAGGTTCCAATACGACCGCTTATTCTCCAGACCGCATGACAAATTATATAAAAAAATTAAAATGGTCAAAAAATGTTATTACACAGTCTACTTGAGTGCGTGTTGAATAGGTAACCATTTGACACAATTACTCAAGAACCAATATTCATTATTTATTTAAATTTCTGATCTCATGCTCCTCAACAAGGTAATTAATAATTACTTTAGCTCCTCTTACCTTGTTAGTCGGATACATTACTATGTTCCAACAAGAAATACCCGCCAAATTATCCAACACATAGACATCCAACACATTAAAAACTATTTATACTAGTTGCATGTAACACATGAGATCTAACTGTCGATAGCGATAGTATGAGAATAAGTACCAAACTATTAACCCATAAATACAAATTATTTAATATTTTATTTAAGATATTTTGTTTTCTTTACAACACATGTACCTAGGTATGTATGTCAAGATATGATAGTATGGAGGTCAGTCCTTTAATCCTACCCAGAATATGAAAACTGCATGATGGTATGTATGTATGTTTGGAGGTTAGTATCAAACAATTAAGTTTTCTTAGATGTTGTGTGTAGAAGACTGCCATTCAAATTGTATGAAGCAATGTCGTCACTAAATTCAATTTTTATAAAAATTGTTAAAAAAAAATTGAAATGTACTGCTACAATGTGTATATTTTTTATAGAAAATTAAATTATCTAGTTGGGGTGTTTCGGCTTTTTTCGATGTTTTTAAAAACTTTGGAAATATAGGCAGTTAAACACATAAATTTTTGCATAATTTTTTTTTTCTTAATAAAAATGTTTGAAAAACTCTGGAATTTTTTTGAAAAAACTTATTTAAGACTTTGTATATATTTATATTGACTTTGTAATGATATGTTCGTACAAATTTTCAGCATTCTAGCTTTTATGGTTTCTGAGATATATGGAAAAACAAACCAAAATTCCAAAGTTGATAACCCCTGATTGAAACAAAAATTCACAATTCTGAGTATAAAAGTTTTGCATACCTATAACTGTTTATATATTCTGAAATTTTGGTCTCTGTAAATTGAGCGGATCAAAAGTTATAAGGGACGGACGGACACACACACAGACACACATAACTCACATAAAATGTTCTAATCTAAATTCTGAGTAAATCCATGTATAGGAACATATATGCTGCGAGGCCTCTAGTTGATGTTATTAGCATGCAAAAAGTCCACTACGCCATACAATATGTTCCTTCGTACACGCATCTTGGCTTAATAATGTCGATTCATTCAGAGAATTGAATTCTCATGAACGAATCGACAGTTGGATTATATCCTTGATATGAGTAATCGTCAGGGTTTTGATTTCACCGGTTGAACCAGACTTGCCCGATATGGCACGAAGAGAAAAATTTAAATATTTTTATTGAAATTTATTTTCTTTAATAACATCCTGTAGTATTATTATTTAACACCCTGTAGGTAGATATATATCTGTGAGATTTGGGTTTTGATACAAATTGTATTTTGGGAATGGATGCTTTTGACAAAATAATTTACTTATTAAAATATAGGTACGAAAATTTATATAATATATATTTCCACCTTTCCAAGTGTATTTAATTACTTATATAATAAGAAGTACCAACCTACCTTATTTCTTACCTTTGAGTTATTTTTTTACTATTTTGGTTCAGTTCCCGGTGAAGACACAGTTTTAAATAGTTTGGATCTGTGAGACGATAAATTCAATATCATAAGCAACTTGTTATTGGTACCTACATTTTAAATTGATAAACATATGTTATTTACCAGTTAGTTACCCCAGAACAACTACAAAGATAATATAATCTTCTTCTTCGTATTAGGTCATTTGGCCTGTTTATTAAGGTGGAGTATCGTGGCAGGAGAAGGTCTAACTGTCCTTCCATCTCTTTGCAGGTCTTCCGGGTGATATTCTGTTGTTGGGTATTTCTGTCTTCACAATTTAGACAACTCTATTGTACATACCTGATTGTTTCATTTCTGATGCGGTCCTGAGGGTCTTGATACAGCAATGATCCCAGGGTCTTCATTTCAGACACCCTAAGGCACTTTTTTTGTTGGTTATATCCCATATATCCGCCCTAATGACATAATGTTTTTCAATCCACAACGAATATGAAGTTAAACAATAACTGTAAAAAATTGAACGTTTGTAAATCTAAATATGTTTATGTTTATTGGATTGTTTAAAACCATTAGGGAACCTTGCCTACTTGTTCGGTATATTGATATTTTGTTTTATGTTTTTCTAAAATTGTATGATAACTGGATGTTCATATAATAAAAAAAATAATGTAAAAGCTTAAACGCTTTCGTTAGTCTCAGCTAGCATTCACAGATGCTAATTACATACTTAACTTATTCTTTTATTTTTATAAAATAATAATTAAACATTAAAAATCACTATATTATGTTTAATGGCACAAGTGATGAACATTCCTATATAATTTTCTCAATATCTCAACGTAATGCATACCTATCATTCACTATATCAACTCCATTACAATATTTATATGTTTCACAATGTTGTACGTATTTTTTGCGGATTCTAAATATTTAACTTTGATACATAAATGTAGTTTAATGCAAGTAAAATATAATATTTAGTCTAGAGTAAAGTAAAGAGTAGAAAAGAGGTTTCTGGTTGAAATTTTCCAAGTATCAACTTTCATGTTGAAGTAGGTATATTCCATCTCATCTTATCACTTCAGATTGAAAATGTTTGTTCAGGCAAATGAACGTCCTTTCTTTATTTACATTCACATACATATTATACCTCACAACTTTTTATCTTGACATATATTTCTTTGTATCAACTAGCTGGCTCGTATCGGAATATTAGTACCTACAGGAATTTTATAGTTATTCTAAAGAGCGAGTTTCAAAACGCAACACAAGAATGAATAAACGGTGCGTTTAAAATCTTAATTGTTATTATTGTTGCAGCCGAAATTTGAGATCGCAACCCGAGATAATTGGACTGTATAACGATGATATAAATAATTGCACTTTTGGTTACGACGCGTTTTTCATGACGATATGGCTGACAACGGAATGAAGAAATGGATTAAGAAAGGAAATCACCTACCACAGCGGATGCAGTCCTCGTCTCGATTGCTCACCCAGTCCGACGAATGATGCGTAGTGTATAATACCTTTAGCATATTGTTCCCAAACACAGCACTACACATATAATGTTTCCCGAAACGATGATTCACGGCAATATTGGACACATAACATAGTCCAAATAACATGCATTCAAGGTCGACGGCAAGCAAGTACTGGTTGTTGGTGGTATAAGGAACAAGATATGTGACTTGTATTTACGCTAAGTACCGAAAAATTATGTTTGTTAATTAATATTACTATGGTAACATTCGCATTCTCCGCGGCTTGAAGTACCTACTTAATCGCACTGTGTTTCATTCTAGACCCTTCAACATCTTGGTACATCGAAATATCAAGTATAGTACCTATTTATATTTATACTAATCAGTCATTTTATAAACGATATATTGTAAAACAATAAACCGCATCAGATAAAGACACGTCATTTTCACCGAATCAGAGAAAGGCAATATAATATTTTGTCTCACTAGGAAATCATCAAGACTATAAGTTGAACTATTAATTCAAGTAAGCTCATTATATCAATTCATACGGGAATTTTACCAAATTTATAATCAAGCTATCAACAAAATGATTACTATAGGATAGTTTATTATACCTATTATATTCAAATTTGTTATTTTTAATGAATAAAGAACGAAGTCCAAACATTTGCAGCAGATATGTCATATTACTGAAATAATATACTCATCAATAATGTATGGAATTGTTCCATGGAGTGGAACATTACAGTCAATTATTGTAACAATTCAGTTTGTACTATGCAATGCGCGAGTGCCGTGCAACTACAAAATAGTATCAAGTTAACAATGGGTTGGACGTGGTGCAGCAGATTAAAGCTAATTGGAAATATTGCCAATCAATGCTTACATTACTTTAACGCAGCCATCTGGATATTGTGAAACAGAGTCACAGTATCGACCATTATATCCTTTAAACAAGTATGGCATGTGATGGAAAAATCAAAAGGTGAAATGGTTTTTTCCAAATTATGGCATAACTATGTATACTGTCATATCCATGCTCTGCCAGTATATGTATAGTATATTCCCATAGATGATTTTTCTGATTTATGCAATTCACAAATAAAAATGACAAGATACTTACATACACTACATGTTCGTATATGCATAGCATGATGACTCTAATTCCCATTCTAATATTTTTTACTATTTTATTTAAAACAGCATAAGCAGTCATATCTATAATAAATATAATGGACAAATGAGTTACCAGCATATGGACTGGTGTATAAAGTATGGATGAATAAAATATTACAGTTAATATAGTTAAGTTATTTTTTTATAATGTAAATACAATCTATATATTAAAATATGTCTCTTTCTCCTGTGAAATACTATATTAATATGTACACTGATAGCCCTAGAACAATTTTACCTAGTTGGGATTATTGACGCATATGTAAATGATGTGATAAAAAAAAAACCTTATTCGTCGCGACTCCAACTAAACCATATCGCTATATTTCCTATATGATTTTTTTTTCCATATCTATTTTATAAATTTGAATGTTTGTATCTATCTATGTATGTATGAATGTGTTGAATGCGCTCCTAAATCGTTCATCCGATTGCAATGAAACTTTGGTGAATTGTCGAGAGTGTGCCCGGGATGGTTTCTGGATTAAAAAATTGTTCTTCTTCTTCTTCTTCTTCATCGCGTATTGGGTCATTTTACCTATGAAGGTGGACAATCCTGGGAAACGTTCATCCGATTGCAATGAAAATTTAGTGAATTGTTGAGCGCATGCCCGGGATGGTTTCTGGATTAAAACCTTTTTCTTCTTCATTGGTTATTAGGTCATTTTATCTACGAAGGTGGACTATCCTGGGAACCGTTTATCCGATTGCAATGAAACTTTGATGAATTGTCGAGCGTATGCCCGGGATGGTTTGTAGATAAAAAAAAAACTTCTTCTTCTTCATCGAATATTAGGTCATTTTACCTATGAAGGTGGACTATCCTGGAAATTGTTCATCCGATTGCAATGAACCTTTGATGAATTGTCGAACATATATGCCCGGGATGGTTTCTGGATTTTAACTTTTTCTTAACCTACTGAAGGGACGGGAGGTAATGAAGGGAAGGGAGGTACTTGAGGGCCTGAAGGGACGGGAGGTACTGAAGGGCCTGAAGGGAGGGACGTACTGAGGGCTTGAAGCGACGGGTAGTACTGAAGGGAAGGGAGGTACTTAATGGCCTGAAGGGACGGGAGATACTGAAGGTACTGAAGGGACGGGAGGTACTGAAGGGACGGTAGGTACTGAAGGGTCTGAAGCGACGGGAGGTAATAAAGGACCATTTTCAATTATACAGGCAATACGAAGTTTCCCGGGGGTTCACTAGTTCTTTATAAAGATAAATAAATTGTATTAAACAAAGCAACAGTTGGAATATTGCCCCAGAAAACAACATGGTTTTAATTTCCTGTTTCGATTGCATACAATTTCAATTAAAAATCCATTATCATTTTTTCTCAAAACATTAAATAATTTTGTTATAATTTACGCTTTTATTTAATTTATTTTACGACCAAAATAATTGTCTTAAACCAAAGAAACATACAGTTAACATACAGTAACTAATTTAATTTTTAATTTTTTTTATGTTTTTTTTTGTTTTGATGCTTTTTTTATTGATGCTTTTTGTATTGATGTTTTATTTTCGTGTACCTATAGTTATAATATTGTTGATTTTATATATATTTGTATGTCTTTATGTTTTTATGTGATTGAATCATTCTAAATGTACTCACTTTCTCAGCACAAGCATTTTATGCTTTTTGGGAAAGAGAAAAAAAAAACAGATTCGGTATAAATATTATAAATTATATAGCCATTTAATTTTGTTTGCGGATATTGAAAACTATAATATTATGTCTATTACTGCACAGGGTTAAGAATTAAATTAATTTGTCGGCCTTCGTGGCTCAGTTGGTTAGGTATCTGTGACTGCTGATCCAAAGGTCCCGGGTTCGAATCCCGGTGGAGACACAGTTTTTAGTTGTGTTTTCAGTCTAGATCTGTGAGACGATTAATATCGTAAGTCTCCAGAATGTGACTTGTTATTGAGTGCGTGTTAAATCAATATTTGACATAGTACCTGTTAGTTGGCCGAGAAACAATACAAAATAAAATAAAATAAAAATAAATTACTACAAAAAAAAACTAAAAATAATTGAAATAATATTTAATAACATTTTGTTAACATCTCAATAGAATATTATATGAGAATCGGGAACTTAAGACACCTGTAGCCTTACTCTTGAAACTCGAATCCAATCCCAATTTCAAATTTTCATTTAGAACTTACCTATATCTGCCGCCTGCGTATATTCAAATGAGCGACTATTACTATTAAAACATACCTACCTACCGCATTCATTCTCCGTTACAAAGGTAGGTTCTTAGCGAGTCGGATCGTATTGGGATCGGATTTGCAGTGGAGAGTAAGGCCGCTGAACTCTTTCACTATTATTTATAAAAAACGAGTGGGTTGTGGCCAACACTAAACTCTCCACACCACAAATATTGACAATGAAATATTTTATTCATTCTAAATTTTACTACCAGGAATATAAATTTTCTAACGATAGTATATTTTCATGTTAAGATAGACAAACTATTAATGCAGTATGGTGTATAATTCTATTGTTGTATGAAATATTTTAATAAAAGCAGATAAATTTTGTTTTAAAAGACGCGAAAGCATTTTCAAAATTTTGACACGTGATATCATATGAAGAAATTTTTTGTTATTTATGGAAAGCTAATCAGTTCTATGTTCAAGCTCTTTACATTATAACATGAAATCAAATTACTGAACTTTTCCATACATAGAAATTTATCTAATTACATTTTTATTCATACTTAATGTTACTACCAGGAATATAAATTTTCTTCCGATGGTATATTTTTATGTTAAGATAGACAAACTATTAATGCAGTATAGTGAAGAATGCTTATGTTGTATGAAATATTTTAATAAAAGCAGATAAATTTTGTTTCAAAGAGCGTTAGAGCATTTTAACCATTTTGACACGTGATATCAAATGAAGAAATTTTTTGTTATTTATGGAAAGCTAATCAGTTCTATGTTCAAGCTCTTTACATTATAACATGAAATCAAATTACTGAACTTTTCCATACATAAGAAATTTATCTTATTACATTTTTATTCATACTAAATTTTACTACCAGGAATATAAATTTTCTTCCGATACTATATTTTTATGTTAAGATAGACAAACTATTAATGCAGTATAGTGAAGAATGCTTATGTTGTATGAAATATTTTAAAAAAAGCAGATAAATTTTGTTTTAAAGAACGCGAGAGCATTTTCAAAATTTTGACACGTGATATCATATGAAGATTATTTTTGTTATTTATGGAAAGCTAATCAGTTCTATGTTCAAGCTCTTTACATTATAACATGAAATCAAATTACTGAACGTTTCCATACATAGAAATTTATCTAATTACATTTTTATTCATACTAAATGTTACTATCAGGAATATAAATTTTCTTCCGATAGTATATTTTAATGTTAAGATAGACAAACTATTAATGCAGTATAGTGAAGAATGCTTATGTTGTATGAAATATTTTAAAAAAAGCAGATAAATTTTGTTTTAAAGAACGCGAGAGTATTTTCAAAATTTTGACACGTGATATCATATGAAGATTTTTTTTGTTATTTATGGAAAGCTAATCAGTTCTATGTTCAAGCTCTTTACATTATAACATGAAATCAAATTACTGAACTTTTCCATACATAGAAATTTATCTAATTACATTTTTATTCATACTAAATGTTACTACCAGAGGCGCGATTCTCGTTTAAATCCTTAACTGTTGTTATGGATAGGAAATTATGGCTACTAGCGCTTGCGAGAGAATGCTATGTCAATAAATGCGATTCTCGTTCTCGCGGAAGTGATAGGTGTCCATACAGAATGATGTAAGGATTTTAGGGATAGTATCCATATTTTTATTTTTTGCTGTTGGCCACATTAATGTTTATTGTATATGGATTATGACAGCAATGGACGGCAACGTCGCTTTATTTGTCTTCATTTCGTTTGTGACAGTTTGTGACGTCTATCTAATCGGAGCGGTACGAAAAGTTTCTTAATTTAATCAATTAACAAGAGGTTTTATTCACCATGAGGTACGTATTTATATTTTTTATAGTTATTTATGTTTAAATATATATTTTAATGTCATTTTAAGTATATACAAACACTTGTTCAAGTGCATTAAAATTTTAGGTTATTTATAATATTTATACATTCTTCGTAGTGTAAATTTGAGTCTGACTCTCATTTAAATCTACCCATTAAGAAATTAATGTTTTAGTCGTATTTATAAGCATAAATATATTTAAAAAGATATTGCTTTTTGTTACAGTGATACAGTAAACAGCAGAATGGCACGTGCGTCAACGAAACAATTAGATATGTTAGTGGATTATATTATGCAACATCAAGATTTTGCCTCTGGACGATTACTGGGGATCAGAGGCAAGGATAATTATAATAAATGTTGGAAGGACTTATGTGTCTTGTTGAATAATATTGGGCCCAACAAAAATGTTATCCAGTGGCAGAAGGTGTGTATTTTTATAACCTAACATTGATTTTTAGTTTGAAGAGAGATCACTTTGAAGATTTTCTAATGTAATGATATATGACAGGGTAAGAAATGAGAACACAAGAAAATAATGAAGATCTAACAAAAGAAAGTAAATGAATGAATGAAAGTGAATAAATACACTGAGATGTTTTGGCCACTTTTGAAACTTTATCAAATATTTCTGGTTCAGGGTCTTAAGCCTCGAAGCCAGTTAAATATTGTTTGATTATGATCTATATATTCATCAATATATTTTAAATTCCAGTACCACAACAAGATAATACAATTACTGAATTGTTATTAAAAAAAAGTGAAGATGCCCATAAACGAACTTCAATATTCGAAGAATTAAAAGAAATAAGGAGGGAAGAATTAGAATTAAAAAAGATACAATTGAAAATGAGAAACTAAACATTGAAAAAGATAAACTAGCCATCAAAAGAGAGAAAGTGGCAGCACTTCAGGATATTGCAGATCAACTGAGGTAATTATATTATTACGTCCTTACATATGAAATTGGCGTTTTATATGGAAAAAGTAAAATAATAAAAATATATAAATATATATTTATTTTTATATTATTTTACAAAATACTTTTTTTACAATCTATGATTTCTGACAATAAAATATACAATTACATAAATTTAAGTTTCAAATGTTCAAAAGTTGTGACATCTAAAATTAAATACAATGACAAAATTATATAAAATGAAACCTTAAACATTTTAATGTTGAGTAACAGTGTTTATTTTATTTATTTGTGGATTATGCTACTCTACTAGGCTACGCCTGTACCAGATATATGATATTATATATTGTGGATTATGCTACTCTACTAGGCTACGCCTGTACCAGATATATGAAATTATATATTTTTAATCAATCAAAATATGTACCGTTGTTATCTATGCACTTTTGCTATGTTATAGGTAGTTCATTGATTCTTTGCTGAATTATTTGCAACAGTATAAAATAATTTACTTGATCAATGGAAATAATGTAATTATTAATTATGTATGTATTACAGTGTCAGATTGAATGATATTATTCTCACTGTTATGTTTCTTTTTCAGAAAGAGGCCGATCTAGAAGCTGCTTCAAGTCAAAAGTGATTGTTACGAACGTAGGAAACAGACTAAAATAATCTCGGAAAATTTGTTAATATTATGTATGTACACATACTAAAAATGATACCGAAAACGGAGACGACCGTAGCGAGAGCATTTATGAAAATATTTTAAATTAAAAATTATATCGCAAGTCGTCTACGTTTTCGGTTATCAATTAGATCTAAGAATACTTATTTACATTTGTTTTATATTGTACCATGCCCTTTACACATGTCTTATTGTTTGTATTTATTTATTTGATATAAAATTGTATAACTGTGTGTCGTGCTGCAGACTGACAAGTACTGAACTGTGATAGGTATTTGTCAGTAGGTACATGTAGATACCTACAATCGACGACCACCCACGATTGCGCGGTGTGTGGGCAGACCCCCCGCATACAAAACAATGTGGGTGGGCGCTATTAGGCCGTCAATTAATAAATATAAAAATGAACAATTTTATTGAATAAACAGAGCTTTTTTACTTGTCTGACTTGTTTCATTTCTCGATCCTAGACTCTGGTTGTAGGCAAACCCTACGACTGAATACCTGGTTCAGGAAGAAATTGACTTGATAAGGTGAAGTACTGCCTGCCTGGACCCTGGCTTATGCTGGTATACCGGGGCAGTTTCGCTTCCCTTAAACGCCAAGAATCGACAAACCGCTCCTTGAGCGGTCACTGTTGTGAGGTTCGAGTCATTTCTGATACTGCCAAAAGTCTACAAATCGCTCCTTGGGCGATCACTGTAGGGAGATCATTGGTGTACAGGTCAGGCAATAGTGCTCATTGAATACGCTCGGGTACGACAAAAACATTGGTCCGCCAGCGGCCGTGCAAGGGACAACCTATTGTAAATAGAGACGCAGTGCGTCTGCTACAGTGATCATGAATCAACTGCTGTTGGACTCGTCTAGCTTCTGCAAGACGAGTTCGGACATCAAGAATATTTACATCGTCATTACTTGAAGTGTTCAAGTTATCCACATAATCATTTTCTTCGAGTTGTTCTGGCATATTGCACTTAATCCTTATATTGTGAAGAACTGCACAAGCGTTTACTATAAGACCAGCTCTCTCTGGGCTATACATCAACGTGCGTTTCTTAGAAAGGCACCGACATGTTGACTTTAATAGGCCAAAACATCTTTCAATAATAGATCTTGCTTGACAGTGTGCTTTAGTGTAATTTTGCTCTCTTCTATCTGTTGTATTTATTATTGGTGTTAGAAGCCAAGGCTCAAGGGGATATCCACTGTCTCCTGTAAAATGAAAATTATTACATTTATTAGGGAAGAGATCCACTGCTTTATTTTAATTTACCGAGGTTATTGTTAGTGTTAAAGGCTGGCTTAATTTCTCCTAATACTAGTAGAATTCATTTTTCACTCATCAAGTGATATATAGCAAAGTATTTGCACCATTAGTATTTTTGTTATTGTATTTTAATAATTTGAAATTTATAATAAAATTATTCATGTATTGTTTTTTCATAAAAATGTCTTTTATAATTGAAGTAAATTTTCTTTTCGGTCATACCAATAATTTGACATTTATAATTGTTCATGTATTGTTTTTTCATAAAAATGTGTTTTGTGTTGTCTTGTAAATATAAAAGATAACACTGCTTTATATACAATTTTCACTGTAATTTAATTGAAGTAAATATTCTTTCCTGTTATACCAATAATTTGAAATTTAAATTGTTCATGTATTGTTTTTTCATTAAAATGTGTTTTGTGTTGTCTTGTAAATATAAAAGATAACACTGCTTTATGTAAAATTTTCTCTGTAATTTAATTGAAGTAAATATTCTGTTCTGTTATCCCAAAAATTTTAAATGTCTCATTGTTTATATATTGATTTATTAAAAAAAATTGTGTTTTATTTTGTCTTATAAATCTAGGACAGAGGTCCACTGTTTTTATTTATAGTTTTTAATTATTTATAATTGTTTATGTATTGATTAGAGTAATAATAAAATATTTTCTCTATCATTTTGTTCTCATGTACGTTAAATATAAAGTATACCTATTAACCACGTCTTTCTTTCTCCTCGTTGATGCCACAATTCCATTACTCTGCGGGCTGATGAGTTCATCCAAATGTAAGTGTCATGTCTTGCTCCTGGATATCTTGCATTTATGTTCAAAATAAGTTTTGAAGGGTCACAAATCTGAAAATTTTTAAGTAACTTATAAGTGTGATGATACCTTATTTTAAATTGTTTATTAATATTATAATTTGTATTATTAATTATATTTGTGAGAAAAATGGAATTTTATTTTTGTCATCTTATTTCTATAAATCATTTAATTTCAAATACAGTTTAAAATCGAGATGAGTTCTAAAATCCACTGTACATAATTCATACAAACATTTATTTCTATTTTACCAAAAATCAAGCATTAGGTCTCGTCTTGGAACATGGCGGCTCATTTGTAGTAAGTATTATTTGAGTCAATATGGTATGAATCATGGAGTAATTAAGGTGTGAATGTATATTTATGTACATTGTAATAATGAAAGAAAAAAATATTACTGCTTGAACATTCAGGGAATGGTATCCATGATGGTTAAAGGCCGCTTCTTCGTGTTCAACTGGTACCAAGATTGCAACGTGAGTACAATCTATAGCACCAATGGTGCCAGGGAAGGGATGAGCACAATTATTAAATAATTGTTTGGTGGCAGCACGTTCCTCTACTGTCATGGGGAAACGAATCCATTGCTGTAGTAATATCTCATTTATGGATTGAGAAACACTAAATACGCATCGACTTACTGATGCTTGGCTCACAGCTAAACCATACTCTCTACCAATACCACAAACGCACTGCCGTTAAAATCTGTAAAAAAGTTAAAAGTCCAGTAATTGCATGTGATAAAGGATTTTTTAAAATAAATATGTATTTAAAGACATTGAATGTATTCTAATTGGTTTTACAGTCTTTCTATTCTTCTTAATTAGGTACTTAGCCTTTATACAAATAATTGTTTTTGCATGTTTATTATTCTTGTTCATTTTTATTATTATTGTCGGTCTTCGTGGTTCAGTTGGTTAGGTATTTGACTTCTGATCCAAAGGTCCCGGGTGGAGACACAGTTTTTAATTTTGTTTTCAGTCTGGATCTGTGAAACGATTAATATTGCATGTCTCCATAAATGTGGCTTGCAATATTAATCGACTTGGTATTGGGTGCGTGTTAAATCAATATTTGACATAGTACCTGTTAGTTGCTCGAGAATTTATATATATATATATAAAAAAATTGAACTGTAATTTTTTCCTTTAGATGCAATGTTATTTTTATTTTCTTTTGAGGGATGTTTTTGAATATTATAATGTATGAATAATTTTTATATTTTAAATTATGAACGTGTGTTGTATGTTTTTTAAATAAATAAATAAAAATTACCTGTGATTGTACGGAAAGGCCATGACATTTGCTTCGTCGTAATCTTGAATCCAAAGAATCGATATACACAAATACCGAGTTATTTCCTTGGATATCCTAAATAATTTAAAAAAATAATCTTGTGGCAAATCCATCGGATTGTGTGCATCTCTTAAATTGCGATACTCTAAACGATTGTCATTTCTCTCTTGTCTTCCTTCTATTTACATCAATAAAAGATCCATCTTTAGAAAATATCCCGAAAATGTTATAATAAAGTCATGATTTAAATGTCAGTGAAGTGACAGATCGATGTTATGGATAGCGCTAAGCGTTAGTGACACCTCTAATGCTAGCGCTACGATATGGATACCTGCGAGGGATAGTATCCCTTTTACTGTCACTACAAATTGAAACGAGAATCGCGTTTTCTATAATTTTAAGGATTTTAAGGATCTTAAGGATTTTAAGGCGTTATGGATAGCTAAAAAAGAACGAGAATCCCGCCTCAGGAATATAAATTTTCTTCCGATAGTATATTTTTATGTTAAGATAGACAAACTATTAATGCAGTATAGTGAAGAATGCTTATGTTGTATGAAATATTTTAAAAAAAGCAGATAAATTTTGTTTTAAAGAACGCGAGAGCATTTTCAAAATTTTGACACGTAATATCATATGAAGATTATTTTTGTTATTTATGGAAAGCTAATCAGTTCTATGTTCAAGCTCTTTACATTATAACATGAAATCAAATTACTGAACGTTTCCATACATAGAAATTTATCTAATTACATTTATATTCATACTATATGTTACTATCAGGAATATAAATTTTCTTCCGATAGTATATTTTTATGTTAAGATAGACAAACTATTAATGCAGTACAGTGAAGAATGCTTATGTTGTATGAAATATTTTAAAAAAAGCAGATAAATTTTGTTTCAAAGAGCGTTAGAGCATTTTGACAATGTTGACACGTGATATCATATGAAGAAATTTTATGATATCTATGAAAAGCTAATCAGTTCTAAGTTCAAGCTATTAATATTCTTATATCAAATATGAAATCAATGAACTGAACATTGCCAAATATAAAAAAATTCTCTTGTTACATATAAGTTTCATACAAATATCCATTAAATAAAATATAATTTTTGAAACCGTTGAATATTTTTCTTTTAACATTGACCAACTTTGAATACAATTTTATGAAGATTCTTGGTGTTGTATAAATAGTTGAAACCAAATTAAAATATCTCTAATTTCCAGGTCGTGAGAGCATTTTTTCAGTTTTAATAGATGAAATCATAAAGAAACATTGGGAAAAAATGAACCGTTGTCTATGGAAAGCTAATCAGCTCTAAGTTTATGGACTTAACACATGTGATATCAATATGAAGTCAATCGGACTTATAGTTTGGGCTGCAGAGAGGACACAAAAAAAAAACAACGTAAATGATGAATTCATAGAGAAGAAATCAAAAGTTGTCTATGGAAAACTAATCAGCTCTAGGTATTGCACTTTACACATATGATGTTAATATGAAGTCGATCGGACTTATAGTTTGGGCTGTAGAGAGGACACAAAAAAGATAAATGCTACGGCGTACGGCGTACGGCGTACGACGTACGGCGTGAGGCGTATACGCCATACACACAAACACATCACGACGAAACTCATAGTGTGCATTCTCTACATGATACCCATTGAGAAATTGATGTAAAAAAAATACGCTTAAATTTTGCGAAATCATGACTCTCCCCTATTCCATAGTGTGGAGAGTAAAAAACTTATTCTGAAATTCAAATATTCTTATAAATATTCTTATAAGACTAGTTGCATGTAACACATGAGATCCAACTGTCGATAGCGATAGTATGTATAGTTGAAGAATATGTACCAAACTATAAACCCATAAATACAAATTATTTATTATTTTATGATATTTAGTTTTCTATACAACACATGTACCTAGGTAGTCAAGATAGGATAGTATGGAGGTCAGTCTTTTTTTCCTACCCGGAATATGAAAACAGCATGATGGTATATGTATATTGTATGTTTAGAGATGAAGTATCAAACTATTAAGTCTTCTTTGATATTGTGTATAGGTGACTACCATACAAAATGTATCAAGCGATGTCGTCACTAAATTCAATTTTTAAAAAAATTGTTAAAAAAAAATTGAGATCTTCTACTACAATGGTAATATTTTTTATAGAAAATTAAATTATCTAGTTGGAGTGTTTCGGCTTTTTTCGATAATTGTAAAAGTTTTGGAAATATAGGCAGTTACACTCATAAATTTATAATAAAAAAAATATTTTTCTTAATAAAAAATGTTTGAGAAACCCTGGAATTTTTTTGAAAAAACTTATTTGAGATTTTGTATTTTTCTATGTTTGTACCAATTTTCAGCGTTCTAGCGTTTATGGTTTCTGAGATATATGGAAAAATAAAATAAAAATTCAAAAGTTGATAACCCCTGACTGAAACAAAAATTCAAAATTCCGAGTATAAAAGTTTTGTAGGCCTGTAACTGTTTATATATTCTGAAATTTTGGGCTCTGTAAATTGAGCGGATCAAAAGTTATAAGGGGGGGACGGACACACACACAGACACACACACACATACACACACACACACACACACACACACACACACAGACACACGAAATGTTCTACTCCGAATTCTGAATAAATCCGTGTATGGAACATATATGCTGCGAAGCCTCTAAGTTGGTGTTTTTTTACTTCAAAGTTGGAAAAGCCGTGAAAAAAGTAGACCTCTCCATACAATTCTCGCGTATTCTGGCTTGATACATTGTCGATATGTTAAGAGAACAAAGTTCTCCTGAACAAATCGACAGTTGGAATATTTGAATTTCAGAATAAGACTTTGAACCGGGTTCAATTGAACCAAGTTTTTTTTTATTACTAGTTGCATGTAACACATGAGATCCAACTGTCGATAGCGATAGTATGTATAGTTGAAGAATATGTACCAAACTATAAACCCATAAATACAAATTATTGAATATTTTCAGATATTTTGTTTTCTATGCAACATATGTAGGTATGTATGTCAAGATAGGATAGTATGGAGGAAGATCCTTTTTTCCTACCCAGAATATGAAAATAGCATGATGGTATGTATGTTTGTTTGGAGATGAAGTATCAAACTATTAAGTCTTCTTACATATTGTGTATAGGCGACTGCCATACAAAATGTATGAAGCGATGTCGTCACTAAATTCAATTTTTAAAAAAATTGTTAAAAAAAAATTGAGATCTTCTACTACAATGTTAATATTTTTTATAGAAAATTAAATTATCTAGTTGGGGTGTTTCGGCTTTTTTCGATAATTGTAAAAGTTTTGGAAATATAGGCAGTTAAACTCATAAATTTATCATAAAAAAAATATTTTTCTTAATAAAAAATGTTTGAGAAACCCTGGAATTTTTTTGAAAAAAATAATTTGAGATTTTGTATTTTTCTATGTTTGTACCAATTTTCAGCGTTCTAGCGTTTATGGTTTCTGAGATATATGGAAAAATAAAATAAAAATTCAAAAGTTGATAACCCCTGACTGAAACAAAAATTCAAAATTCCGAGTATAAAAGTTTTGTAGGCTTGTAACTGTTTATATATTCTGAAATTTAAGGCTCTGTAAATTGAGCGGATCAAAAGTTATAAGGGGGGGACGGACACACAGACACACACACACACACACAGACACACACACACACACACACACAGACACACGAAATGTTCTACTCCGAATTCTGAGTAAATCCGTGTATGGAACATATATGCTGCGAAGCCTCTAAGTTGGTGTTTTTTGACTTCAAAGTTGGAAAAGCCGTGAAAAAAGTAGACCTCTCCATACAATTCTCGCGTATTCTGGCTTGATACATTGTCGATATGTTAAGAGAACAAAGTTCTCCTGAACAAATCGACAGTTGGAATATGCAAATTGCATGATGGTATGTATGTATGTTTGGAGATGAAGTAACAAACTATTAAGTCTTCTTACATATTGTGTATAGGCGACTGCCATACAAAATGTATAAAGCGATGTCGTCACTAAATTCAATTTTTAAAAAAATTGTTAAAAAAAAATTGAGATCTTCTACTACAATGTTAATATTTTTTATAGAAAATTAAATTATCTAGTTGGGGTGTTTCGGCTTTTTTCGATAATTGTAAAAGTTTTGGAAATATAGGCAGTTAAACTCATAAATTTATCATAAAAAAAATATTTTTCTTAATAAAAAATGTTTGAGAAACCCTGGAACGTTTTTGAAAAAACTAATTTGAGATTTTGTATTTGTCTATGTTTGTACCAATTTTCAGCGTTCTACCGTTTATGGTTTCTGAGATATATGGAAAAATAAAATAAAAATTCAAAAGTTGATAACCCCTGACTGAAACAAAAATTCAAAATTTCGAGTATAAAAGTTTTGTAGGCCTGTAACTGTTTATATATTCTGAAATTTTAGGCTCTGTAAATTGAGCGGATCAAAAGTTATAAGGGGGGGACGGACACACAGACACACACACACACACACAGACACACACACACACACACACACAGACACACGAAATGTTCTACTCTGAATTCTGAGTAAATCTGTGTATGGAACATATATGCTGCGAAGCCTCTAAGTTGGTGTTTTTTGACTTCAAAGTTGGAAAATCCATGAAAAAAGTAGACCTCTCCATACAATTCTCGCGTATTCTGGCTTGATACATTGTCGATATGTTAAGAGAACAAAGTTCTCCTGAACAAATCGACAGTTGGAATAACACTGTTTGAGTTTAATTTCAAACAGATTTTGATGATTAAAATATATAGAACTTTCAAAAATTGGATTGATAGGGAATTTCATTGGACCAGGGAAATAAGCCTGCTTAATTGGTGGACGTTGCATAAAGTGATCACGTAATACAGGCGATGACAGGTCGTAAGCCCTGTAGGTGCCTTGAGTTCCTGGTTCTTCTGTAATATTCCAATTTTGTCTCAATTGAGATGTTCAAAAATTGTCATAAATTATCATTGACTCCTGAGAGGGAAAAAAATAATGTTTGCGTACACTACTCGACGAACTACACTGGTTGAAATGTCCAGAGCGAGTTGACTACAAAATTTGTTTGACGGTGTTTAAATCTTTGAATAACCATTAGATGGGTCGATGGCAGAGCGGTAAGCGCGCTGGGCTAGTAATCCAGTGGTCGCGAGTTCGAATCCTGCCTCGACCGATTTTGTTCACCTATAGCACAAGCATTTATTTGCTTATTTTAGGGAACGTTGGAAGATGTACTTATATGTACTTGTTTAACGAGGACATATTCATTTTTTTTATTTAAAAAAGAAACTTGGCACCACAATACATTCAAGAGCTGTGTTAGAGAAAAGAGCTATCTGGGAGACATCTAATTCTCAGGTCTTCTGGATCACAGAGTAACAACTCCCTAAAGGAGTTGGACAGAGCCAACAAAGTGGCTTACTATGGTCGATGCTTTGGTGTGAGTGGTCCTATAAAGTGGAATAGATTACTTTCAGATGTCCGCAGTGCACAAAGCAAGACCATTTTCTCTAAAGGACTGAAAACAACTTGTTTCGTAGAGCAACATAAGACTGGATATAAGCGCCTTTGGAATGATCCCGAATCACTAAACGGCGTTATGTTAATAATTTATTATTATTAAAGGTAGGTATATGAAACTAATACAATTTATATGATTTATCCACAAAACAATTATCTACCAGAAATATAATTAATCTTCTCTTATAATCTTCTCCATTGGCCTAAGATACGACAACGGCGAAATATACATATTTTGTCACTTCTGAATAATACGCTCTTTAATCCTAATTCACCGCAGTACCTACCTTAAAACCAAATTCACCCATTTATCTAATCACGGCCTATCGCTTCGATCTGCTGAACGTACTACATTAACTATCCCCATTCACAACACTGAATTTTTCAGCTCTTCCTTTGAAGTGCGTTCAGCAAGACTCTGGAATAATTTAACTCCTAATATAACTTCGTCAAACTCGCTTTCGATTTTCAAGAAAAGACTAAAGCAGGGATATCTCTTCGAAAATACCTGATCCCTCTCCTTTTCCTTCCTTCCCTTTATTACGTTTTATTTATCCCAAAATACCCGATTTCGATTTCCTCTTCTTGTTCCTTTCCAATCCCTTTTTTGTTGCGATAATGTTTTTTATTTATCTTGGTGGTATGTATATTTTATTTGTTCTTTTGTAGCTTTCATTTTTGTTGATGTATGAACATGTATAATTCTGTCACTCTGTAATCTGGTTGGTTGGAAGAAATTGCCTAATGGCAATAAGGCCGCCAGTGTGCATTATATTTTTTTTATATCATGTACAAAAAGGTAAATAAAAAAAAATAAAAAAAAATAATAATGCATATAAGGTTATTTCATGGAATTCAAAGTTAAACTCTTATGATTTGTGAAATCCTTTCACGTATGTGCATTCGTGAAATATTTGATTATGTCCAAAGTTTCTTCAGAAGTAATCCTTGAGATGGAGATTGGTAGTCAGGACCCACCAGAGCGGGTTTGAAGAGGCCCTCATAATATCACGGTAGACTATGTTAGTACAAAAGAAAGCACTCGAGAGATCTCAGACATAACATTAAATATTGCTTTTAAGATCCGCCAAAGACCATCTTTCTCTTTCTCCCTCTGGTCCCATTTAATATTAAAATATAATATTTCGGCTTATTCCTCCTGATCTTGAGGTAAGGATCGGCAAATAAACATAAGACTCTAAAAAGAAAAAGAAAAACATCAAAAAAGGTTATCTCAATACACATTTTAGGCTTAAATAGGGTATAATAAAACCTTTCGTTCTGGAACCTTAAATATTCTTTAGTAACATTTTACATTTCAATATCTTTTACTCCTCACTAACCCAGGGGAATATAGTGAGGAATTATGATTTCGCAATTTTTAAGGCTATTTTTTTTATATTGAGGAATATCAACTAGTATCATGCTGAGATTGTATTCTGAAAGTTTCTTTATCGATTATAGACTAAAGTACTCATTCGATTCTATTCAAATTTTGTAAATTTGTATATGTAATACTCACTTTGACCCCATTAGATTTTGAACGATATCTGAATAGTGTTTCTCATTTTTTTTATCTGTCAAATATTTCAAAGTGACCCCAAGCTCAGGAAACTTAAAATTTGAAATTTTTATTTTCAAATTGGTAAAAAGACACATCACTTTCATAAAATGGCATTGAAGAGTTATAAAGTTTTCATGATAAATACATATTTAAATAAAAAATTATAAAACAAACTCATTTTATGAAAATGTTGTTATTTTCTATACAAAATTTTATGAAATGATAAAATGATAAAAATGATAAGCTAGTTAATGCCCTAACAAGGCGAAATAGGCCTATCGCGCTCAATTAAATTAATGTAGAATCAAAAAGTCTTTACTTTTTATTATAGATATAATAATAATAATAATAATAAACCGTTTATTTGTTGTCATTATTGTTACATCAAACAAAAAAAAAATATTCAAAATTTTGAACTACAATTGACAACAAAAAGGCTATTGCTATATAACTTATAATGGAATTCTTCCAAATAAAAACTTCATCGATAATCAAAATTTTAATAGTATGCAGAATGACTTGTTATTAAGGAGTTTAGCGTTGGCCACAAGCCACTCGTTTTTTTAAAAAAAATAGTCGGTTTATATTTTGACACCACTCCTCAATCGTTCATAATAATATTTGTATCATCTTTTTCTCTCGTGTCAGCATCAATTAGTAGAGACCTGAATTATTGGCGTTATTTTTTTGGAAAAGAGCTGTTATTTTTGTTGAATATCGATAAGCGGTGTTATTTTTTGTGTATCGATAAGGGTGATATTTTTGGGTATCGATAAGGGTGATATTTTTGTGTATCGATAAGGGTGATATTTTTGTGTATCGATAAGGGTGATATTTTTGTGTATCGATAAGGGTGATATTTTTGTGTATCGATAAGGGTGATATTTTTGTGTATCGATAAGGGTGATATTTTTGTGTATCGATAAGGGTGATATTTTTGTGTATCGATAAGGGTGATATTTTTGTGTATCGATAAGGGTGATATTTTTGTGTATCGATAAGGGTGATATTTTTGTGTATCGATAAGGGTGATATTTTTGTGTATCGATAAGGGTGATATTTTTGTGTATCGATAAGGGTGATATTTTTGTGTATCGATAAGGGTGATATTTTTGTGTATCGATAAGGGTGATATTTTTGTGTATCGATAAGGGTGATATTTTTGTGTATCGATAAGGGTGATATTTTTGTGTATCGATAAGGGTGATATTTTTGTGTATCGATAAGGGTGATATTTTTGTGTATCGATAAGGGTGATATTTTTGTGTATCGATAACGGTGATATTTTTGTGTATCGATAAGGGTGATATTTTTGTGTATCGATAAGGGTGATATTTTTGTGTATCGATAAGGGTGATATTTTTGTAGAAAAGCGAAAAGTAGTGTTATTT
Source organism: Molanna angustata (assembly GCA_963576475.1). Lineage (NCBI taxonomy): Eukaryota > Metazoa > Arthropoda > Insecta > Trichoptera > Molannidae > Molanna > Molanna angustata. The sequence continues at coordinate 26,936,927 of OY754987.1, forward strand.
TTTATGAAATCTGTTATTTTTCAGTTAAAAGGTGACATATTTAGGTAAAATAGTTGCATGTTACACATGAGATCCAAGTGTCGATAGCGATAGTATGTATAGTTGAAGAATAAGTACCAAACTGTAATCCCATAAATACAAATTATTTAATATTTTAAGATAATATTTGGTTTTCTATACAACACATCTATCTAGGTATGTATATAGGATAGTATGGAGGTCAGTCCTTTGATCCTACCCAGAATATGATAACTGCATGATGGTATGTATGTACATATGTTTGGAGATTAGTATCAAACTATTAAGTCTTCTTTGATATTGTGTGTAGGCTACTGCCATACAAAATTGTATGAAGCAATGTCGTCACCCAATTAAATTTTTATAAAAATTGTTAAAAATAATTGAGATGTGCTAATACAATGTTTATATTTTTTATAGAAAATTAAATAATCTAGTTGGGGTGTTTCGACTTTTTTCGATATTTTAAAAAAATGGAAATATAGGCAGTTAAACTCACAATTTATCATAAAAAAAAATATTTTTCTTAATAAAAAATGTCTGAGAAACCCTGGATTTTTTTCAAAAAAAACATATATTGAGATTTTGTATTTGTCTATGTTTATAACAAATTTCAGCGTTCTAGCTTTTATGGTTTCTGAGATATATGGAAAAATAAACCAAAATTTCAAAAGTTGATAACCCCTGACTGAAACAAAAATTCACACTTCTGAGTATAAAAGTTTTGTAGGCCTATAACTGTTTATATATTCTGAAAATTTGGGCTCTGTAAATTGAGCGGATCAAAAGTTATAAGGGGGGGACGGACACACACACACACACACACACACACACACACACACACACACACACACACACACACACAGACACACAAAACTCACATAAAATGTTCTACTCCGAATTCTGAGTAAATCCATGTATGGGAACATATATGCTGCGAGGCCTCTAGTTGGTGTTATTAGCATGCAAAAAGTCCACTCCGCCATACATACATGTTCCTTCGTATACGCATCTTGGATTTAAACTGCCTCTTCCTTCAAAAGAATTTCATTCTCTTGAAATCTTTTTTGGTGGATAATTGCTCTATATTTTTTCACGAAAATATCATAAAAGGCCGATTTAAGGTGTAATTTTTCTAAAACGTGAAAATTGGCGTTATATGCAAAAATATGCAAACATCACAAATAAAATTACGTAAGTTTATCGCAAAAAGGAATAATTCAGGTCTATAGAAATTAGAAATTCTAAACCAATGCTTGGCAGCTTCGACCGCTGCGCCGCCGCCGCGTCGTTGCAGCGTGGCGTAGCAGATTCTCATAATAATTATGAGCGTGTAGAAGGACATGCAGTCTTGAAGGTGGTCTGTGGTCTGCGGCGAACCGCATTTTACACGAGAGGCAGTCTTCATTTGCCAGTATCCCCCATGTACTTAAGTTGTCATCATCATTGTTTACTTTATAAATCGTTATTCTAATGGTTGTCGATTATAATCAATTTAAACCAGACAAGATATAATAATATGGAGGTCAGTCTTTTTTTCCTACCCAGAATATGAAAACAGTATGATGGTATATGTATATTGTATGTTTAAAGATGAAGTATCAAACTATTAAGTCTTCTTTGATATTGTGTATAGGTGACTACCATACAAATTGTATGAAGCGATGTCGTCACTAAATTCAATTTTTATAAAAATTGTTAAAAAAAAATTGAGATCTTCTACTACAATGTTAATATTTTTTATAGAAAATTAAATTATCTAGTTGGGGTGTTTCGGCTTTTTTCGATAATTGTAAAAGTTTTGGAAATATAGGCAGTTAAACTCATAAATTTATCATAAAAAAAATATTTTATTATATTATATATTGGTACAAACATAGACGAATACAAAATCTCAAATTTATTTTTTTAAAAAAATTCCAGGTTTTTCTCAAATATTTTTCATTAAGAAAAATATTTTTTTTATGATAAATTTATGAGTTTAACTGCATATATTTCTAAATTTTTTAAAAATATCGAAAAAAGCCGAAACACCCCAACTAGATAATTCAATTTTCTATAAAAAATATAAACATTGTTTTAGCACATCTCAAATTTTTTAACAATTTTTTTAAAAATTGAATTTAGTGACGACATCGCTTCATACATTTTGTATGGCAGTCGCCTATACACAATATGTAAGAAGACTTAATAGTTTGATACTTGATCTCCAAACATACATACATACATACCATCATGCTATTTGCATATTCTGGGTAGGAAAAAGGATCTTCCTCCATACTATACTATCTTGACATACATACCTACATATGTTGTATAGAAAACAAAATATCTGAAAATATTCAATAATTTGTATCTATGGGTTTATAGTTTGGTACATATTCTTCAACTATACATACTATTGCTATCGACAGTTGGATCTCATGTGTTACATGCAACTAGTATAGAAAACTAAATATCATAAAATAATCCAACTGTCGATTTGTTCAGGAGAACTTTGTTCTCTTAACATATCGACAATGTATCAAGCCAGAATACGCGAGAATTGTATGGAGAGGTCTACTTTTTTCACGGCTTTTCCAACTTTGAAGTCAAAAAACACCCATTTAGAGGCTTCGCAGCATATATGTTCCATACACGGATTTACTTAGAATTCGGAGTAGAACATTTTGTGTGTCTGTGTGTGTGTCTGTGTGTCTGTGTGTGTGTGTATGTCTGTGTGTGTGTGTGTGTGTCCGTCCCCCCCTTATAACTTTTGATCCGCTCAATTTACAGAGCCTAAAATTTCAGAATATATAAATAGTTACAGGCCTGCAAAACTTTTATACTCGGAATTTTGAATTTTTGTTTCAGTCGGGGGTTATCAACTTTTGAATTTTTATTTAATTTTTCCATATATCTCAGAAACCATAAAAGCTAGAACGCTGAAAATTGGTATAAACATAGACAAATACAAAATCTCAAATAGGTTTTTTCAAAAAAATTCCAGGATTTCTCAAACATTTATTATTAAGAAAAGTATTTTTTTTATGATAAATTTATGAGTTTAACTGCCTATATTTCCATTTTTTTTTAAAATATCGAAAAAAGCCGAAACACCCCAACTAGATAATTTAATTTTATATAAAAAATATTACATTGTAGCAGTACATCTCAAATTTTTTTTAACAATTTTTATAAAATTTGAATTTAGTGACGACATCGCTTCATACAATTTGTATGGTAGTCACCTATACACAATATCAAAGAAGACAATAGTTTGATACTTCATCTCTAAACATACAATATACATATACCATCATGCTGTTTTCATATTCCGGGTAGGAAAAAAAGACTGACCTCCATACTATCCTATCTTGACTACCTAGGTACATGTGTTGTATAGAAAACTAAATATCATAAAATATTAAATAATTTGTATTTATGGGTTTGGTACTTATTCTTCAACTATACATACTATCGCTGTCGACAGTTGGATCTCATGTGTTACATGCAACTAGTTTATCCAACTGTCGATTTGTTCAGGAGAACTTTGTTCTCTTAACATATCGACAATGTATCAAGCCAAAATACGCGAGAATTGTATGGAGAGGTCTACTTTTTTCACGGCTTTTCCAACTTTGAAGTCAAAAAACACCAACTTAGAGGCTTTGCAGCATATATGTTCCATACACGGATTTACTCAGAATTCGGAGTAGAACATTTCGTGTGTCTGTGTGTGTGTGTGTGTGTGTCTGTGTGTCTATGTGTGTGTGTGTCCGTCCCCCACTTATAACTTTTTATCCGCTCAATTTACAGAGCCAAAAATTTCAGAATATATAAACAGTTACAGGCCTACAAAACTTTTATACTCGGAATTTTGAATTTTTGTTTCAGTCAGGGGTTATCAACTTTTGAATTTTTATTTTATTTTTCCATATATCTCAGAAACCATAAACGCTAGAACGCTGAAAATTGGTACTCAAATACTCAAATAAGTTTTTTCAAATAAATTCCAGGGTTTCTCAAACATTTTTTATTAAGAAAAATATTTTTTTTATGATAAATTTATGAGTTTAACTGCCTATATTTCCAAAACTTTTACAATTATCGAAAAAAGCCGAAACACCCCAACTAGATAATTTAATTTTCTATAAAAAATATTAACATTGTAGTAGAAGATCTCAATTTTTTTTTAACAATTTTTTTAAAAATTGAAATTAGTGACGACATCGCTTCATACATTTTGTATGGCAGTCGCCTATACACAATATGTAAGACTTGTTGCATGTAACACATGAGATCCAACTGTCGATAGCGATTGTATGTATAGTTGAAGAATATGTACCAAACTATAAACCCTTAAATACAAATTATTGAATATTGCAGATATTTTGTTTTCTATACAACATATGTAGGTATGTATGTCAAGATAGGATAGTATGGAGGAAGTTCCGTTTTTCCTACCCAGAATATGAAAATAGCATGATGGTATGTATGTTTGGAGATGAAGTATCAAACTATTAAGTCTTCTTACATATTATGTATAGGCGACTGCCATACAATATGTATGAAGCGATGTCGTCACTAAATTCAATTTTTAAAAAAATTATTGAAAAAAAATTGAGATCTCCTCCTACAATTTTAAATTTTTTTATAGAAAATTAAATTATCTAATTGGGGTGTTTCGGCTTTTTTCGATAATTGTTTAAGTTTTGGAAATATAGGCAGTTAAAGTCATAAATTTATCATAAAAAAAATATTTTTCTTATTAAAAAATGTTTGAGAAACCCTGGAATTTTTTTGAAAAACTAATTTGAGATTTTGTATTTTTCTATGTTTGTACAAATTTTCAACGTTCTACCTTTTATGGTTTCTGAGATATATGGAAAAATAAAATAAAAATTCAAAAGTTGATAACCCCTGACTGAAACAAAAATTCAAAATTCTGAGTATAAAAGTTTTGTAGGCCTATAACTATTTATATATTCTGAAATTTTGGGCTCTGTAAATTGAGCGGATCAAAAGTTATAAAGGGGGGACGGACACACACACAGACACACACAGACACACACACACACAGACACACACACAGACACACGAAATGTTCTACTACGAATTCTGAGTAAATCTGTGTATGGAACATATATGCTGCGAAGCCTGTAAGTTGGTGTTTTTTGACTTCAAAGTTGGAAATGCCGTGAAAAAAGTAGACCTCTCCATACTAGTTGCATGTAACACATGAGATCCAACTGTCGATAGCGATAGTATGTATAGTTGAAGAATATGTACCAAACTATAAACCCATAAATACAAATTATTGAATATTTTCAGATATTTTGTTTTCTAAACAACATATATTATGTAGGTATGTATGTCAAGATAGGATAGTATGGAGGAAGTTCCTTTTTTCCTACCCAGAATATGAAAATAGCATGATGGTATGTATGTTTGGAGATGAAGTATCAAACTATTAAGTCTTCTTACGTATTGTATATAGGCGACTGCCATACAAAATGTATGAAGCGATGTCGTCACTAAATTGTTAAAAAAAATTGAGATCTTCTACTACAATGTTAATATTTTTTATAGAAAATTAAATTATCTAGTTGGGGTTTTTCGGCTTTTTTCGATAATTGTATAAGTTTTGGAAATATAGGCAGTTAAACTCATAAATTTATCTTAAAAAAAATATTTTTCTTAATAAAAAATGTTTGAGAAACCCTGGAATTTTTTTGAAGAAATTAATTTGAGATTTTTTATTTTTCTATGTTTGTACCAATTTTCAGCGTTCTAGCTTTTATGGTTTCTGAGATATATGGAAAAATAAAATAAAAATTCAAAAGTTGATAACCCCTGACTGAAACAAAAATTCAAAATTCTGAGTATAAAAGTTTTGTAGGCCTATAACTGTTTATATATTCTGAAATTTTGGGCTCTTTAAATTGAGCGGATGAAAAGTTATAAGGGGGGGACGGACACACACAGACACACACACAGACACACGAAATGTTCTACTCCGAATTCTGAGTAAATCCGTGTATGGAACATATATGCTGCGAAGCCTCTAAGTTGGTGTTTTTTGACTTCAAAGTTGGAAAAGCCGTGAAAAAAGTAGACCTCTCTGGCTTGATACATTGTCGATATGTTAAGAGAACAAAGTTCTCCTGAACAAATCGACAGTTGGATAATACTAGTTGCATGTAACACATGAGATCCAACTGTCGATAGCGATAGTATGTATAGTTGAAGAATATGTACCAAACTATAAACCCATAGATACAAATTATTGAATATTTTCAGATATTTTGTTTTCTATACAACATATGTAGGTATGTATGTCAAGATAGGATAGTATGGAGGAAGATCCTTTTTCCTACCCAGAATGTGCAAATAGCATGATGGTATGTATGTATGTTTGGAGATGAAGTATCAAACTATTAAGTCTTCTTACATATTGTGTATAGGCGACTGCCATACAAAATGTATGAAGCGATGTCGTCACTAAATTCAATTTTTAAAAAAATTGTTAAAAAAAAATTGAGATCTTCTACTACAATGTTAATATTTTTTATAGAAAATTAAATTATCTAGTTGGGGTGTTTCGGCTTTTTTCAATAATTGTAAAAGTTTTGGAAATATAGGCAGTTAAACTCATAAATTTATCATAAAAAAAATATTTTTCTTAATAAAAAATGTTTGAGAAATCCTGGAATTTTTTTGAAAAAACTTATTTGAGATTTTGTATTTGTCTATGTTTGTACCAATTTTCAGCGTTCTAGCGTTTATAGTTTCTGAGATATATGGAAAAATAAAATAAAAATTCAAAAGTTGATAACCCCTGACTGAAACAAAAATTCAAAATTCCGAGTATAAAAGTTTTGTAGGCCTGTAACTGTTTATATATTCTAAAATTTTATGCTCTGTAAATTGAGCGGATCAAAAGTTATAAGGGGGGGACGGACACACAGACACACAGACACACACACACACAGACACACGAAATGTTCTACTCCGAATTCTGAGTAAATCCGTGTATGGAACATATATGCTGCGAAGCCTCTAAGTTGGTGTTTTTTGACTTCAAAGTTGGAAAAGCCGTGAAAAAAGTAGACCTCTCTGGCTTGATACATTGTCGATATGTTAAGAGAACAAAGTTCTCCTGAACAAATCGACAGTTGGATAATACTAGTTGCATGTAACACATGAGATCCAACTGTCGATAGCGATAGTATGTATAGTTGAAGAATATGTACCAAACTATAAACCCATAGATACAAATTATTGAATATTTTCAGATATTTTGTTTTCTATACAACATATGTAGGTATGTATGTCAAGATAGGATAGTATGGAGGAAGATCCTTTTTCCTACCCAGAATGTGCAAATAGCATGATGGTATGTATGTATGTTTGGAGATGAAGTATCAAACTATTAAGTCTTCTTACATATTGTGTATAGGCGACTGCCATACAAAATGTATGAAGCGATGTCGTCACTAAATTCAATTTTTAAAAAAATTGTTAAAAAAAAATTGAGATCTTCTACTACAATGTTAATATTTTTTATAGAAAATTAAATTATCTAGTTGGGGTGTTTCGGCTTTTTTCAATAATTGTAAAAGTTTTGGAAATATAGGCAGTTAAACTCATAAATTTATCATAAAAAAAATATTTTTCTTAATAAAAAATGTTTGAGAAATCCTGGAATTTTTTTGAAAAAACTTATTTGAGATTTTGTATTTGTCTATGTTTGTACCAATTTTCAGCGTTCTAGCGTTTATAGTTTCTGAGATATATGGAAAAATAAAATAAAAATTCAAAAGTTGATAACCCCTGACTGAAACAAAAATTCAAAATTCCGAGTATAAAAGTTTTGTAGGCCTGTAACTGTTTATATATTCTAAAATTTTATGCTCTGTAAATTGAGCGGATCAAAAGTTATAAGGGGGGGACGGACACACAGACACACAGACACACACACACACAGACACACGAAATGTTCTACTCCGAATTCTGAGTAAATCCGTGTATGGAACATATATGCTGCGAAGCCTCTAAGTTGGTGTTTTTTGACTTCAAAGTTGGAAAAGCCGTGAAAAAAGTAGACCTCTCTGGCTTGATACATTGTCGATATGTTAAGAGAACAAAGTTCTCCTGAACAAATCGACAGTTGGATAATACTAGTTGCATGTAACACATGAGATCCAACTGTCGATAGCGATAGTATGTATAGTTGAAGAATATGTACCAAACTATAAACCCATAGATACAAATTATTGAATATTTTCAGATATTTTGTTTTCTATACAACATATGTAGGTATGTATGTCAAGATAGGATAGTATGGAGGAAGATCCTTTTTCCTACCCAGAATGTGCAAATAGCATTATGGTATGTATGTATGTTTGGAGATGAAGTATCAAACTATTAAGTCTTCTTACATATTGTGTATAGGCGACTGCCATACAAAATGTATGAAGCGATGTCGTCACTAAATTCAATTTTTAAAAAAATTGTTAAAAAAAAAATTGAGATCTTCTACTACAATGTTAATATTTTTTATAGAAAATTAAATTATCTAGTTGGGGTGTTTCGGCTTTTTTCAATAATTGTAAAAGTTTTGGAAATATAGGCAGTTAAACTCATAAATTTATCATAAAAAAAATATTTTTCTTAATAAAAAATGTTTGAGAAACCCTGGAATTTTTTTGAAAAAATGTATTTGAGATTTTGTATTTGTCTATGTTTGTACCAATTTTCAGCGTTCTAGCGTTTATAGTTTCTGAGATATATGGAAAAATAAAATAAAAATTCAAAAGTTGATAACCCCTGACTGAAACAAAAATTCAAAATTACGAGTATAAAAGTTTTGTAGGCCTATAACTGTTTATATATTCTAAAATTTTGGGCTCTGTAAATTGAGCGGATCAAAAGTTATAAGGGGGGGATGGACACACAGACACACAGACACACACACACAGACACACACACACACAGACACACGAAATGTTCTACTCCGAATTCTGAGTAAATCCGTGTATGGAACATATATGCTGCGAAGCCTCTAAGTTGGTGTTTTTTGACTTCAAAGTTGGAAAAGCCGTGAAAAAAGTAGACCTCTCCATACAATTCTCGCGTATTCTGGCTTGATACATTGTCGATATGTTAAGAGAACAAAGTTCTCCTGAACAAATCGACAGTTGGATTATACTAGTTGCATGTAACACATGAGATCCAACTGTCGATAGCGATAGTATGTATAGTTGAAGAATATGTACCAAACTATAAACCCATAGATACAAATTATTGAATATTTTCAGATATTTTGTTTTCTATACAACATATGTAGGTATGTATGTCAAGATAGGATAGTATGGAGGAAGATCCTTTTTCCTACCCAGAATATGCAAATAGCATGATGGTATGTATGTATGTTTGGAGATGAAGTATCAAACTATTAAGTCTTCTTACATATTGTGTATAGGCGACTGCCATACAAAATGTATGAAGCGATGTCGTCACTAAATTCAATTTTTAAAAAAATTGTTAAAAAAAAATTGAGATCTTCTACTACAATGTTAATATTTTTTATAGAAAATTAAATTATCTAGTTGGGGTGTTTCGGCTTTTTTCGATAATTGTAAAAGTTTTGGAAATATAGGCAGTTAAACTCATAAATTTATCATAAAAAAAATATTTTTCTTAATAAAAAATGTTTGAGAAATCCTGGAATTTTTTTGAAAAAACTTATTTGAGATTTTGTATTTGTCTATGTTTGTACCAATTTTCAGCGTTCTAGCGTTTATAGTTTCTGAGATATATGGAAAAATAAAATAAAAATTCAAAAGTTGATAACCCCTGACTGAAACAAAAATTCAAAATTCCGAGTATAAAAGTTTTGTAGGCCTATAACTGTTTATATATTCTAAAATTTTGGGCTCTGTAAGATGAGCGGATCAAAAGTTATAAGGGGGGGACGGACACACAGACACACACACACACAGACACACAGACACACGAAATGTTCTACTCCGAATTCTGAGTAAATCCGTGTATGGAACATATATGCTGCGAAGCCTCTAAGTTGGTGTTTTTTGACTTCAAAGTTGGAAAATCCATGAAAAAAGTAGACCTCTCCATACAATTCTCGCGTATTCTGGCTTGATACATTGTCGATATGTTAAGAGAACAAAGTTCTCCTGAACAAATCGACAGTTGGACTAGTTGCATGTAACACATGAGATCCAACTGTCGATAGCGATAGTATGTATAGTTGAAGAATATGTACCAAACTATAAACCCATAGATACAAATTATTGAATATTTTCAGATATTTTGTTTTCTATACAACATATGTAGGTATGTATGTCAAGATAGGATAGTATGGAGGAAGATCCTTTTTCCTACCCAGAATATGCAAATAGCATGATGGTATGTATGTATGTTTGGAGATGAAGTATCAAACTATTAAGTCTTCTTACATATTGTGTATAGGCGACGGCCATACAAAATGTATGAAGCGATGTCGTCACTAAATTCAATTTTTAAAAAAATTGTTAAAAAAAAATTGAGATCTTCTACTACAATGTTAATATTTTTTATAGAAAATTAAATTATCTAGTTGGGGTGTTTCGGCTTTTTTCGATAATTGTAAAAGTTTTGGAAATATAGGCAGTTAAACTCATAAATTTATCATAAAAAAAATATTTTTCTTAATAAAAAATGTTTGAGAAATCCTGGAATTTTTTTGAAAAAACTTATTTGAGATTTTGTATTTGTCTATGTTTGTACCAATTTTCAGCGTTCTATCGTTTATAGTTTCTGAGATATATGGAAAAATAAAATAAAAATTCAAAAGTTGATAACCCCTGACTGAAACAAAAATTCAAAATTCCGAGTAAAAAAGTTTTGTAGGCCTATAACTGTTTATATATTCTAAAATTTTGGGCTCTGTAAATTGAGCGGATCAAAAGTTATAAGGGGGGGACGGACACACAGACACACAGACACACACACACACAGACACACACACACACAGACACACACACACACGAAATGTTCTACTCCGAATTCTGAGTAAATCCGTGTATGGAACATATATGCTGCGAAGCCTCTAAGTTGGTGTTTTTTGACTTCAAAGTTGGAAAAGCCGTGAAAAAAGTAGACCTCTCCATTCAATTCTCGCGTATTCTGGCTTGATACATTGTCGATATGTTAAGAGAACAAAGTTCTCCTGAACAAATCGACAGTTGGATTATAGTAGTTGCATGTAACACATGAGATCCAACTGTGGATAGCGATAGTATGTATAGTTGAAGAATATGTACCAAACTATAAACCCATAGATACAAATTATTGAATATTTTCAGATATTTTGTTTTCTATACAACATATGTAGGTATGTATGTCAAGATAGGATAGTATGGAGGAAGATCCTTTTTCCTACCCAGAATATGCAAATAGCATGATGGTATGTATGTATGTTTGGAGATGAAGTATCAAACTATTAAGTCTTCTTACATATTGTGTATAGGCGACTGCCATACAAAATGTATGAAGCGATGTCGTCACTAAATTCAATTTTTAAAAAAATTGTTAAAAAAAAATTGAGATCTTCTACTACAATGTTAATATTTTTTATAGAAAATTAAATTATCTAGTTGGGGTGTTTCGGCTTTTTTCGATAATTGTAAAAGTTTTGGAAATATAAGCAGTTAAACTCATAAATTTATCATAAAAAAAATATTTTTCTTAATAAAAAATGTTTGAGAAATCCTGGAATTTTTTTGAAAAAACTTATTTGAGATTTTGTATTTGTCTATGTTTGTACCAATTTTCAGCGTTCTAGCGTTTATAGTTTCTGAGATATATGGAAAAATAAAATAAAAATTCAAAAGTTGATAACCCCTGAGTGAAACAAAAATTCAAAATTCCGAGTATAAAAGTTTTGTAGGCCTATAACTGTTTATATATTCTAAAATTTTGGGCTCTGTAAATTGAGCGGATCAAAAGTTATAAGAGGGGGACGGACACACAGACACACAGACACACACACACACAGACACACGAAATGTTCTACTCCGAATTCTGAGTAAATCCGTGTATGGAACATATATGCTGCGAAGCCTCTAAGTTGGTGTTTTTTGACTTCAAAGTTGGAAAAGCCGTGAAAAAAGTAGACCTCTCCATACAATTCTCGCGTATTCTGGCTTGATACATTGTCGATATGTTAAGAGAACAAAGTTCTCCTGAACAAATCGACAGTTGGATTATACTAGTTGCATGTAACACATGAGATCCAACTGTCGATAGCGATAGTATGTATAGTTGAAGAATATGTACCAAACTATAAACCCATAGATACAAATTATTGAATATTTTCAGATATTTTGTTTTCTATACAACATATGTAGGTATGTATGTCAAGATAGGATAGTATGGAGGAAGATCCTTTTTCCTACCCAGAATATGCAAATAGCATGATGGTATGTATGTATGTTTGGAGATGAAGTATCAAACTATTAAGTCTTCTTACATATTGTGTATAGGCGACTGCCATACAAAATGTATGAAGCGATGTCGTCACTAAATTCAATTTTTAAAAAAATTGTTAAAAAAAAATTGAGATCTTCTACTACAATGTTAATATTTTTTATAGAAAATTAAATTATCTAGTTGGGGTGTTTCGGCTTTTTTCGATAATTGTAAAAGTTTTGGAAATATAGGCAGTTAAACTCATAAATTTATCATAAAAAAAATATTTTTCTTAATAAAAAATGTTTGAGAAATCCTGGAATTTTTTTGAAAAAACTTATTTGAGATTTTGTATTTGTCTATGTTTGTACCAATTTTCAGCGTTCTAGCGTTTATAGTTTCTGAGATATATGGAAAAATAAAATAAAAATTCAAAAGTTGATAACCCCTGACTGAAACAAAAATTCAAAATTCCGAGTATAAAAGTTTTGTAGGCCTATAACTGTTTATATATTCTAAAATTTTGGGCTCTGTAAGATGAGCGGATCAAAAGTTATAAGGGGGGGACGGACACACAGACACACACACACACAGACACACAGACACACGAAATGTTCTACTCCGAATTCTGAGTAAATCCGTGTATGGAACATATATGCTGCGAAGCCTCTAAGTTGGTGTTTTTTGACTTCAAAGTTGGAAAATCCATGAAAAAAGTAGACCTCTCCATACAATTCTCGCGTATTCTGGCTTGATACATTGTCGATATGTTAAGAGAACAAAGTTCTCCTGAACAAATCGACAGTTGGACTAGTTGCATGTAACACATGAGATCCAACTGTCGATAGCGATAGTATGTATAGTTGAAGAATATGTACCAAACTATAAACCCATAGATACAAATTATTGAATATTTTCAGATATTTTGTTTTCTATACAACATATGTAGGTATGTATGTCAAGATAGGATAGTATGGAGGAAGATCCTTTTTCCTACCCAGAATATGCAAATAGCATGATGGTATGTATGTATGTTTGGAGATGAAGTATCAAACTATTAAGTCTTCTTACATATTGTGTATAGGCGACGGCCATACAAAATGTATGAAGCGATGTCGTCACTAAATTCAATTTTTAAAAAAATTGTTAAAAAAAAATTGAGATCTTCTACTACAATGTTAATATTTTTTATAGAAAATTAAATTATCTAGTTGGGGTGTTTCGGCTTTTTTCGATAATTGTAAAAGTTTTGGAAATATAGGCAGTTAAACTCATAAATTTATCATAAAAAAAATATTTTTCTTAATAAAAAATGTTTGAGAAATCCTGGAATTTTTTTGAAAAAACTTATTTGAGATTTTGTATTTGTCTATGTTTGTACCAATTTTCAGCGTTCTATCGTTTATAGTTTCTGAGATATATGGAAAAATAAAATAAAAATTCAAAAGTTGATAACCCCTGACTGAAACAAAAATTCAAAATTCCGAGTAAAAAAGTTTTGTAGGCCTATAACTGTTTATATATTCTAAAATTTTGGGCTCTGTAAATTGAGCGGATCAAAAGTTATAAGGGGGGGACGGACACACAGACACACAGACACACACACACACAGACACACACACACACAGACACACACACACACGAAATGTTCTACTCCGAATTCTGAGTAAATCCGTGTATGGAACATATATGCTGCGAAGCCTCTAAGTTGGTGTTTTTTGACTTCAAAGTTGGAAAAGCCGTGAAAAAAGTAGACCTCTCCATTCAATTCTCGCGTATTCTGGCTTGATACATTGTCGATATGTTAAGAGAACAAAGTTCTCCTGAACAAATCGACAGTTGGATTATAGTAGTTGCATGTAACACATGAGATCCAACTGTGGATAGCGATAGTATGTATAGTTGAAGAATATGTACCAAACTATAAACCCATAGATACAAATTATTGAATATTTTCAGATATTTTGTTTTCTATACAACATATGTAGGTATGTATGTCAAGATAGGATAGTATGGAGGAAGATCCTTTTTCCTACCCAGAATATGCAAATAGCATGATGGTATGTATGTATGTTTGGAGATGAAGTATCAAACTATTAAGTCTTCTTACATATTGTGTATAGGCGACTGCCATACAAAATGTATGAAGCGATGTCGTCACTAAATTCAATTTTTAAAAAAATTGTTAAAAAAAAATTGAGATCTTCTACTACAATGTTAATATTTTTTATAGAAAATTAAATTATCTAGTTGGGGTGTTTCGGCTTTTTTCGATAATTGTAAAAGTTTTGGAAATATAAGCAGTTAAACTCATAAATTTATCATAAAAAAAATATTTTTCTTAATAAAAAATGTTTGAGAAATCCTGGAATTTTTTTGAAAAAACTTATTTGAGATTTTGTATTTGTCTATGTTTGTACCAATTTTCAGCGTTCTAGCGTTTATAGTTTCTGAGATATATGGAAAAATAAAATAAAAATTCAAAAGTTGATAACCCCTGAGTGAAACAAAAATTCAAAATTCCGAGTATAAAAGTTTTGTAGGCCTATAACTGTTTATATATTCTAAAATTTTGGGCTCTGTAAATTGAGCGGATCAAAAGTTATAAGAGGGGGACGGACACACAGACACACAGACACACACACACACAGACACACGAAATGTTCTACTCCGAATTCTGAGTAAATCCGTGTATGGAACATATATGCTGCGAAGCCTCTAAGTTGGTGTTTTTTGACTTCAAAGTTGGAAAAGCCGTGAAAAAAGTAGACCTCTCCATACAATTCTCGCGTATTCTGGCTTGATACATTGTCGATATGTTAAGAGAACAAAGTTCTCCTGAACAAATCGACAGTTGGATTATACTAGTTGCATGTAACACATGAGATCCAACTGTCGATAGCGATAGTATGTATAGTTGAAGAATATGTACCAAACTATAAACCCATAGATACAAATTATTGAATATTTTCAGATATTTTGTTTTCTATACAACATATGTAGGTATGTATGTCAAGATAGGATAGTATGGAGGAAGATCCTTTTTCCTACCCAGAATATGCAAATAGCATGATGGTATGTATGTATGTTTGGAGATGAAGTATCAAACTATTAAGTCTTCTTACATATTGTGTATAGGCGACTGCCATACAAAATGTATGAAGCGATGTCGTCACTAAATTCAATTTTTAAAAAAATTGTTAAAAAAAAATTGAGATCTTCTACTACAATGTTAATATTTTTTATAGAAAATTAAATTATCTAGTTGGGGTGTTTCGGCTTTTTTCGATAATTGTAAAAGTTTTGGAAATATAGGCAGTTAAACTCACAAATTTATCATAAAAAATATATTTTTCTTAATAAAAAATATTTGAGAAACCCTGGAATTTTTTTGAAAAAACTAATTTGAGATTTTGTATTTGTCTATGTTTGTACCAATTTTCAGCGTTCTACCGTTTATGGTTTCAGAGATATATGGAAAAATAAAATAAAAATTCAAAAAATGATAACCCCTGACTGAAACAAAAATTCAAAATTCCGAGTATAAAAGTTTTGTAGGCCTGTAACTGTTTATATATTCTGAAATTTTAGGCTCTGTAAATTGAGCGGATCAAAAGTTATAAGGGGGGGACGGACACACAGACACACACACACACAGACACACACACACACACAGACACACACACACACAGACACACGAAATGTTCTACTCCGAATTCTGAGTAAATCCGTGTATGGAACATATATGCTGCGAAGCCTCTAAGTTGGTGTTTTTTGACTTCAAAGTTGGAAAAGCCGTGAAAAAAGTAAACCTCTCCATACAATTCTCGCGTATTCTGGCTTGATACATTGTCGATATGTTAAGAGAACAAAGTTCTCCTGAACAAATCGACAGTTGGATAAATTTATGAGTTTAACTGCCTAATTTTCCAAAACTTATACAATTATCGAAAAAAGCCGAAACACCCCAACTAGATAATTTAATTTTCTATAAAAAATATTAACATTGTAGTAGAAGATCTCAATTTTTTATAACAATTTTTTTAAAAATTGAATTTAGTGACGACATCGCTTCATACATTTTGTATGGCAGTCGCCTATACACAATATGTAAGAAGACATAATAGTTTGATACTTCATCTCCAAACATACATACCATCATGCTATTTTCATATTCTGGGTAGGAAAAAAGGAACTTCCTCCATTCTATCCTATCTTGACATACATACCTACATATGTTGTATAGAAAACAAAATATCTGACAATATTCAATAATTTGTATTTATGGGTTTATATGTAGTTTGGTACATATTCTTCAACTATACATACTATCGCTATCGACAGTTGGATCTCATGTGTTTCATGCAACTAGTAATATATGAAGGTCCGCTACAGTGCAGTACAGGTAGTTTAAATTGAAATCAGTCAAATCAGTATTTCATCCCAGGTCCAGATGATTGGTAATGTAATGCATTAACCGCTTCGCCATGTCGGTTCAATTTATTCCAACTGTCGATTTGTTCAGGAGAACTTTGTTCTCTTAACATATCGACAATGTATCAAGCCAGAATACGCGAGAATTGTATGGAGAGGTCTACTTTTTTCACGGCTTTTCCAACTTTGATGTCAAAAAACACCAACTTAGAGGCTTCGCAGCATATATGTTCCATACACAGATTTACTCAGAATTCGGAGTAGAACATTTCGTGTGTCTGTGTGTGTGTCTGTGTGTGTGTGTGTGTGTGTGTGTGTGTGTGTGTGTGTGTGTGTGTGTGTGTCTGTGTGTGTGTGTGTGTGTGTGTGTGTGTATGTCTGTGTGTGTGTGTCCGTCCCCCCCTTATAACTTTTGATCAGCTCAATTTACAGAGCCTTAAATTTCAGAATATATAAACAGTTACAGGCCTACAAAATTTTTATACTCGGAATTTTGAATTTTTGTTTCAGTCAGGGGTTATCAACTTTTGAATTTTTATTTTATTTTTCCCTATATCTCAGAAACCATAAAAGCAAGAACGCTGAAAATTGGTATAAACATAGACAAATACAAAATCTCAAATTAGTTTTTTCAAAAAAATTCCAGGGTTTCTCAAACATTTTTTATTAAGAAAAGTATTTTTTTTATGATAAATTTATGAGTTTAACTGCCTATATTTCCATTTTTTTTTAAATATCGAAAAAAGCCGAAACACACCAACTAGATAATTTAATTTTATATAAAAAATATTAACATTGTAGCAGTACATCTCAAATTTTTTTTAACAATTTTTATAAAAATTGAATTTAGTGACGACATCGCTTCATACAATTTGTATGGTAGTCACCTATACACAATATCAAAGAAGACTTAATAGTTTGATACTTCATCTCTAAACATACAATATACATATGTATACCATCATGCTGTTTTCATATTCCGGGTAGGAAAAAAAGACTGACCTCCATACTATCCTATCTTGACTAACAGGTACATGTGTTGTATAGAAAACTAAATATCATTAAATAATAAATAAAATAATAAATAATTTGTATTTATGGGTTTGGTACTTATTCTTCAACTATACATACTATCGCTGTCGACAGTTGGATCTCATGTGTTACATGCAACTAGTTGATTAATGCTACGTTTGGGCGAGGTTCGTAAGATGGCGCTTAATACACACAGTACGGGTGTGAGGGGCATTGCTTATTGACAGATTTCCGTTATGTTTGATAGATGGCAGCACTATCCCAATATCAATATTCCTTAAGAACAAACCCAATATTCTAGTCTTGTCGGTCATTAATATCACTTTCGTGCACATGCTCTCTGCTCACATATTGCTGGACTGTTTTTTTATTTGAAAATATGAAATGTCGTCAATTTCAACCGACATCATATTTATTTTATACGTACTTTTAATATTATGGGAATCATTTTTTTACTTAAATGAATTTTACAAAAATTAATTACTTACAAATTTACCAATGTAGGTATTTTTACACAAAATTTATTACAATAACCAAAATTTTAATAAAAATAAAATAAAAGGCAAAATCCTACACATAAAGGTACCAACTGGATAACCTAGTCTTCACACCATTTTTGTAAACCTAACCTACAAAAGTTTCGTAAAAATAGGTTGGTTAGGTTTGTTTGTAGTTATAATTGCGACTGGCGTGAGCCAGTTGCATTATATATTTAAAAAAAAAGTAGCTAAAATATGAAAATAAATGAATAAATTGGTATTTTTACCAAACTTTTGTAGGTTATGTTTAAAAAAAATGGTGTGAAGACTAGGCTATCCGGTACCAACTATATCCCCACTTATTCAAACTTAGACTCACCCACATATTTGGCATCATTGTTAAATCACTGTAACACCACCCACACAGTTGGCAACGTTGTAAATGTTATAGTGAAGGATGATTTTTGTTGATTAGTTTCATTGCGATTTCAGTTGAACGGCGAAAACGTTCAAATGAAACCTTATTTATAAAAATATTTGAACCCTAGTTCAGTTGATCTCGATTTTGAGCTCTATTTATGATGTTATCTTTTCTTAAGATAACATCATAAATAATCAGGTCCTTTTAAATAATTCACCATTGCTTAACATTTTTCCACTCTATCGCCATAACAATAAACGTCCCACCCATCAACCCCGTGTTACCCCCCCCCTACATTCCGTGTTACCCCCCCCTACATTCCGTGTTACCACCTCCAACATTCCGTAATAACGCACGCGATTGATTTAGTACAAGTCTGTCCTGAAGAGGGAGCGGTCAGCGTTGAAAACTAGTTAGACTATAAGTTACTCAAAGTGGTTAAAACAAAATTAATTTATACTAAAAGTTTTTTATTAGAAAAGAATTTAGAATAGCCACGTCGCAAATGTACGTTATTTTTATAATTTTTTCGTGTATTATTATATCGGGTCTGTTATGTTCAATTGACCGCTCACTTTATATTGTTTTATCGTAATAATTCGATTCTTATTTTTTATATTATTAACTATACAAAATGAATTGAATACAATTTACAAATTAGTCAATATTATAAAAGTCTATTTTATATATAATAAAATTCAGTTGCCAGTCAGAAATCTGTTTCAGGTTGATGGAACCACACCACCCCATTGTACGTTTTGTAGTAGGTAGTGTTGTGCAAAACTCGTATGTGTTAATAGGGTACACAATTGACCCACTATATTTTGTCTATTACTCTCTACATGTACAAAGGCATTGCATATGTACATATATCCTCATCTTCTTCTTCTTCTTCGATGGCTCTACAGCCCATATCGAGCTTTGGCCTCCATCAATCCTCGCCTCCAACTCCTCTTATCATCCGCCGCCTTCCTCCAATTTTGTATTTGCAGCAACTGGAATGCGTCCTTCCCAACTTCATCCTCCCATCGTAGCCTTGGCCTGCCTACCTTTCTTCTTCGAGGACGGCATTCTCTGTACATATCCAGCCCACCTCATTCTGCTCAGCCTGACATGAATAGATAGCCTGAGAGCTTTATATACAGCTCGTCATTGTATCGGATTCTCCAGGCTTCGCCGTCATTCACGGGGCCCAAGATCTTACGTAGGACCCTTCTCTCGAAAGCATCTAGCATTTCTGCAGATTTGGCAGTCAGTGTCAATGCTTTTCATCCATATACTACCACAGTTCTAATTATTGTTTTGTACAGGGTAATTTTTGTTTTTCTGTGGACGTTTCTTGACTTAAGCACTGAGAGTAGGGAGAAGAATGTTTTGTTTCCTATTATATGTAATTCTTCTCTTAATTTCTATGTGGTCCTCGTTTTCTTTTGTTATGGCCGAACCCAAGTAGGTGAATTCATCTACTGCCTCAAAATAATATTTGTCCTTAAACCTAACAGTGCCTTGTGGGTAGTTGGCTTTTCTACATTGTTTCATTAATTTCGAGTCCAACTTCCTTGGCGGCTATCTCCAAGGGTTCAAATACTTCTTGTACGGCTACTAGGGATCTCCCCATTATGTTGAGATCGTCTGCATACCCGACAATCTGGCTGCTTTGGAAATATATGATGGGGTTTGTATTGCTGTGGTATGTCTTCCTAATGGCATATTCTAAACTCAGGTTGAAAAGTGTGGGGGCCAGGCCATCGTATGTTTGAGACCTTGAGATATAAAAAACTCATACATATGTGAGTTCTCCTCCTATTTTGTGTTACTCATTGTAGCCTTTATGAGTCTTACTAACTTTGTGGGTATGTTAAATGTTAAGAGCAGGTCATACAATTTATCTCTGATGATGCTGTCATAGGCCTGCTTGAAGTCAATGAATAATTGATATATGTCAACATCGAATTCCCAGCATTTGTTCAGAATCTGTCTTACTGTAAATAGTTGATCACTTGTTGACCTACTTCTTCTGAACCCGGCTGATATTCTCCTATAATCTCCTCTGCTAGAGGTTCGATCCTTTCTTTTAGGATGGTAGTTAGTATCTTGTATGTTGTGCTCAACAATGATATACCTCTGTGGTTTTCACATTTGAGTTTATCCCCCTTTTTATGTATCGGACACATTATGCTTAACTGCCAATCCTCAGGAATTTCTTCTAAATCCCATATCTTGTTAATTAATTTATGGATCAACTTGTGAAGGTGTTCATTTCCATATTTCAGTAGTTACATACATCTTCATACATTCCCTAAACTAAGCATAAATACTAGTGCTATTGGTGGTAGGATTAAAACTCGAGGCCACTGGATTACTTACCCATCGCACTAACCTCTCTGCCACCTCCCATCTTCATTATATCCTTTAATGTGTATCCGGCTATACATTTCAGTTTTTTTCATTCCGAACGGTTTTTAAATAATAATTTAACTAATAGTAAAAGGAATTTAATAACTTCTTTAGATTGAATTGATCAAAGAATTTAAATATCCACCTGATAATATGAATCTCAATTCATATTATCAGGTGGATAATATAATAATAATAAAATTGTCGGAGAGGTAAAATGAGAAAAATAAAATGACATTTGAAAACAATTACTTTTCTACAATTTTCCCTCCATTTTAATATCCACAATAAATTGTGTTCCACCACTTGAAACAGAAGGTTCCACTAATTGCAAATTCAGTTATGGAACACAAGGAAGTCAATTTCAATGCAAATTCTTTCCAATTATTCCGTTCCAACTTTATGTACTTGAGAGAGAGAGAGGAACGATTATTCCACAATTCCACCACGGTTCCATTTCAGTGTATGAAGGATGCTGTTAAAGACATACTGAAATTGTGATCAATTTTGAAAATAAAGATGTCATTAATTATTGAAGCACCTAATGATAATATTTACATAGAATACCGCAGAATGTTTAGAATATCGTGGACTGACATGGTCAGTAACACTGAGGTTGTTGTCTAAATAAACAGTGGAATTGTGTGATAAACTTTTTTTTATTTTTAATGTTTATTAAAAATTCTAAGAAATTTTAATGCAATTCCACCAAGAACTTTCGATTAAAAAAGTTAAATCTAAATAGTATTTATTTTATTTTGCTGTACCTATATTTTTATGCTGAGAATCATTTTCATATGAGTATGTGAATAAAGAAGTAAAGTCAATAGTTCCCTACTGCTGTGCCTAGACAGACACATTTCCACATAAAGGTACGGGTGGATATGTTTACATGAAATATCATATTCTCCCTTTTTTCCAACTTCCTTCTGGCTCTTGCCATCGCACAAGAGCACCAGGTCCAGATCCACAATGTAGTCAAAAAGTACGCGATTCACGAGATGCAGATAAATTATGAGCGCTAAAAGTGAATGTCATGGAATAAGCTCCCACACACCCTCTGACAAGGCGAAAATACATCTTTTTACATCAAGCAATATTTCATACTACACTAAATCGTATACTTGCACCTCTGTATAACTTCAACCTACCACTAAACCTTATAAAATTAACTAACACTATGACGAATACAAATAATAGAACTGATTTATATAACGCTACTCTGGGACAGACATAGTCTAGTAGAGTAGCCTAATCCACAAATTAAAATAAATATAACTTGTTAATTTTGTCGACGGATAATTCGTGGTGAAACTCCATTATACTAGGTATAAATGAAAACACTAATTAGTTTTAGTTTCACTATTTAATTTTAACACTGGCACTGACCGGTATCGATCTGAAGATCATCGTCAGAGTGCGCGAAAATGAAAGTAAACAGAGTTTAAATAGATATGACTGAAATATTGGTACACAACCTTTTTTTTTTTTTTTGTAAAGTTCTATCAGTTCGATTAGTATTGCCAGAAAGAACTGATGAAGAAAACTGGCAAACAAAACAGTATGGTAAATATGTGTGATGTATACAAAGTTTAGTAATGTTGAAGTAGAAAGAAAAACTGATTTTACATTATACAATATAGAAACGAATTATAAGAAATATAAATATTATTGAGTATCCAGAGGTTGTGTATCCATGTAGTGAAGACCAAATGTGTGCAGGTATCTGAAACAAAGAGAGTGGTCGGCAGTAAAATTCTTTATATCGAAAGTAAACAAACAATAAAGGATAGGTGTTGGAATAACCCCACATTAACTGCATATAATGTAGATTGTTTAAAATATCGGTTTTAATAACGACAGACAGACTTCTCCCCTTCACCGTTATTAAAACCGATATTTTAAACAATCTACATTATATGCAGTTAATGTGGGGTTATTCCAACACTTATCCTTTATTGTTTGTTTACTTTCGATATAAAGAATTTTACTGCCGACCACTCTCTTTGTTTCAGATACCTGCACACATTTGGTCTTCACTACATGGATACACAACCTCTGGATACTCAATAATATTTATATTTCTTATAATTCGTTTCTATATTGTATAATGTAAAATCAGTTTTTCTTTCTACTTCAACATTACTAAACTTTGTATACATCACACATATTTACCATACTGTTTTGTTTGCCAGTTTTCTTCATCAGTTCTTTCTGGCAATACTAATCGAACTGATAGAACTTTACAAAAAAAAAAAAAAAGGTTGTGTACCAATATTTCAGTCATATCTATTTAAACTCTGTTTACTTTCATTTTCGCGCACTCTGACGATGATCTTCAGATCGATACCGGTCAGTGCCAGTGTTAAAATTAAATAGTGAAACTAAAACTAATTAGTGTTTTCATTTATACCTAGTAAAATAAATATATGTATACATTTAGGACTTAATTTTTATAAACATTTTATTTAATACTTTATCAAGTTATATTGTACCTACTTCTGATATCAACATACTTGTAAAAAAGGATTTTTAATAAATAAATAAATAAAATATATTTATTAATTGTAATATGTGTGAGATATATGTAAGTTATGAATGCGGTTCAAGAATGATATACCAAAACTGTTGGCATATCCGTCTCGAATTAGGATTAAAATGATAACGCGAATATGAAATTATATTCGAATTTTAAAAAATAAATTAAAAAAAAATATCTTCCTTAGATGAGATCTCAAAACGCACCTTCTTTGCAAATCCTACCGGAACCAAAATCTTCTTCTTCTTTTTTCATTAGGCCTAAGGCCTGTTTAATGTTGCATTTTCAGCCTCCTGTGATGTGGACTGCCAACTATTTCGTCATCTTTTTGGTGGGCGTCCTCGTGGTCTAGACCCCTCCGGTACGTTTTCTCGGGCTATCTTTAGGATCCTATCTTCGGACATGCGGCTGACATGTTCATTCCAGTACCTTATTCTTTGGCGCCCCCATCTTACATACGACGTCCTCAGGTTCGCAAATTCTTCGGATCTCTGTATTCCTGACTCTATCACGAAGACTTTTGCCCGCTATGCATCGCAGTATTTTCATTTCACTGGTGCGCATAAGTTGTTTGGTACGGACCGTATCAGCTCTGGATTCAATGGCGTATATTAGGATAGGTCTGACGCATGTTTTGTATATCCTCATTTTACCATTGGTGCTCATGTGTGTGTTCTTCCATATAGTTTCCCTTTGGAATCAAAATGATACAACGTAATCCATTTTCGGCGCCTTATGACGAAAAATTCGCGAAAACAGCGTTATATAAATTGATCAAAATTTATTATTATTATTAATCGTCTTACAAATGTTGTTTTTTTAGTGCCATTGGCAAAGTATACCGTGACGCGGCCCTGTTCGTGGGCTCTCTCTCTCCCCCTCAAGCGACATCGGCATTTATTTGCTCCAACCGATACGGGATAAGTTTCACTAGTCAGATTTATGTCTTGCAAACTACAGTCAACGTGCTTTTCTCGAATCGCCATTCTAGGTCTTATAACATATTAGTCTAAAGGTGAGTTTAGCCCGGTTCGATGTCATGTCTTACGACTTTACGGCTTTGGTCGAACCCTTAATGTTTGCGTTGGGGGTCGCATTTGAACGATTTATGTTTGCGTCCGCCCGCACCGGTGGAGGTGACACACGGTTCTCAAACTGTGGCAACATTTTAAATTTAGATATTATTAAATTTGAAATTATGCATACCTACTATATGGGGTAAACAGGAACAAATATGGAGGTGTGAATATCTTTTAAAATTAGGCAAGTCACATGCGTGTATTCCCACACACCAGTCTCGTCTCACCTAAAAAGGCACTGCATTCATAATGGGTGCTGAACATTTATTTAGTTATTGTTGCCTGTTGTATTTTCGATTACTCGGTTCTTACGGGACACGCGAAAACTATGATACTATTGTCCAACTTTGTCAATGTTTTTTTTTAGTTGTAGTCAATTCCTTGATAATACTCATGGACTTCCACTCCGATCTGCTGAACGTACAGCACTATCCATACCTATCCATAATACAGAATTTCTCAGCTCTTCGTTCGAAGTACAATCAGCAAGATTATGGAATAGCCTTAGTCCGGATATTGCGTCTTCTAACTCACTTAGTATTTTCAAGAAAAAACTAAAGAAGGAATATTTATCCTTGAACACCTAATCCCGATTTCCTCTCCTGTCCTTACCATATCCTTTTTATTGCTATGAATTATATTTTTTTTTGTTTAATAGTAGGTATTTAAGTGTTATACGTATTTTATTTGATTTCTTTTACTCTTTTTTATTTGCTGTTGTACATCCACAATGTTGTCATAATTTGTAATCTGGTTGGTTGGAAGAAATTGCCTAAGGGCAATAAGCCCGCCAGTGTACAATTATATTTGTTTATATTATGTAAAAGAAGATGTATAAATAAATAAATAAATACTTTCCAACTATGTTAATACCTATTTAGTTGTAGTCAATTCCTTGATAATACTTTCCAACTATGTTAAAACCTATTAAGTTGTAGTCAATTCCTTGATAATACTTTCCAACTATGTTAAAACCTATTTAGTTGTAGTCAATTCCTTGATAATACTTTCCAACTATGTTAATACCTATTTAGTTGTAGTCAATTCCTTGATAATACTTTCCAACTATGTTAAAACCTATTTAGTTGTAGTCAATTCCTTGATAATACTTTCCAACTATGTTAATACCTATTTAGTTGTAGTCAATTCCTTGATAATACTTTCCAACTATGTTAATACCTCTTTAGTTGTAGTCAATTTCATGATAATACTTTCCAACTATGTTAATACCTATTTAGTTGTAGTCAATTCCTTGATAATACTTTCCAACTATGTTAAAACCTATTTAGTTGTAGTCAATTCCTTGATAATACTTTCCAACTATGTTAATACCTCTTTAGTTGTAGTCAATTTCATGATAATACTTTCCAACTATGTTAATACCTATTTAGTTGTAGTCAATTCCTTGATAATACTTTCCAACTATGTTAATACCTCTTTAGTTGTAGTCAATTTCATGATAATACTTTCCAACTATGTTAATACCTATTTAGTTGTAGTCAATTCCTTGATACTACTTTCCAAATTTTTCAATATTTCAGTTACTTTTCTATAATTCATATTTTATTAGTGTACATTTTTGATGGATATGTAGATGAGCGTTGAAATTGTTAATTAACGAATAGATAAACAAAATCTTCAAACAATGTCACAGGAGAATAGAAAAAAATCAGTTATCAGTTTTCTGACAAATTTAAACATCTTAATAGAGGTGATGTAGGAATATTATAGAAGAACTAGGATATCAAAGCACCTACAGGGCCTACGACCTATTACCGACTGTTTAACGTGATCTTATTATGGGCTTGTTCAGCAATGATGCTTTCTTATTGAGTTCCCTATCAATCCAATTATTGAAAGTTCTATATTATAATATGTTAATCATGAAAATATTTCGTATGAAAATAATCTGAACCATCCCCACCTATGAAGCCATTTATTGAGAAATAATAATTCTGGGGCCGCATCTATTGAGAAATTGGTTTGTAAACAAAGAGAAAGCAACAGACCTTTAAACAAAGAAAGCAGCAGACCTTTAAACAAAGAAAGCAATAGACATTTAAACAAAGAAAGCAACAGACCTTTAAACAAAGAAAGCAATAGACATTTAAATAAAGAAAGCAACAGACATTTAAACAAAGAAAGCAACAGACCTTTAAACAAAGAAAGCAACACACCTTTAAACAAAGAAAGCAACTCCATAGATGGCGATGGCGTTTCAACTTATTTTCAAAAGAAAAGATTTTCATGCTAACGCTTTGTAGAAATTAAAAAAAATTGTATTGATTGTTAACACAATAAAAATGCATAATCGGTGCACGTTACGCAAGCGCATAAAGTGATCATGTAAACCAGCCGATGACAGGTCGTAAGCTCTGTAGTCGCCTTGAGTTAATGGATCTCCTATAATCTTCCAATTCGTCTCTATTCAGATGATAATAAATTGTCATATAAGAAGGAAATATAAGAAGCTTTAAAAATCGACGATCATGTATGAGACGATGTACCTATGGATGTAAAGGAAGCTAGGAATGTGTGCGAAAATAGAGGAGTATGGCGCTCGGTTCTCTCCGCTTACCCCGTAAGGGATATGGCGTGATGGTATGTATGTATGTATGTAGATAAATTGTCATAGAATATGAAAAATACATAACCAAAATATTTTCTAGAAAAAGTACCTACCTATAAGCTGGTAATAATTTCAATCAAAAATAAGCGTGTTTCACTATTTACTTTCAACAATATACAATTGAGTCTCTATGGAGTTCCATTTATACCTATCATAAACCAAAATAAAATCCGAAATTGATTAGCAACTTTTGACTTTGATAGAGTGAGAGAACGGTCTTTAGCCATTTGGGAATACAGACATACATATTAGACTTATCATCATACAAAGATGTTTCAATTCAGTATAGACGTTTCCAAATCGAATTACATAGGTATCACCAGCCATCATGATTCTCTATAAGACCTACTTACTGTCAATATTTGATGAAGTTCAAAACTTTTGACATAGATATTCGTTATATTTGAATTCCAACTTGAATCTTAGTAATCAAAACTTGAAGCAAGAGATTTACTGACGCACATTTTTCCCGAGGACTGGCTTATCCATAACCCAAGAAATACAAGGTCGACTGCAGAAAATTATAAATTGATTCCCAGAAAGTCATCAACTTATGGACAATAAAGTCACCTGTACTTGGCACCTCGACTTTTCAACATGCTGCCAACTGAAATAAGAAATATCAAAAAGTACAAAGTGTTCAAGTTTAATATAAAAAAATGGATCTTTCAAGAGGGTCCCGCAAACTGTAAAGCGAACGTTACCCTATCATAAGTGATGCCAACCTGTATATCTACTTATTAATATTATTATTATTTCTGTTGTATTATCATGTTCCCGCCACTTGTCGCCCATAGAATACACTAACTATACACTGTTGTCCCCTTTATCTATGGACATGCCAGTGACATAGTGACAATTGTTGTGTTTTTGTATTTTGTATTATTGCCGATGATAACCTGCAACTTGAAATTTATTATGAATCTTATGAGTTATTTTGTGTGTTATTTTTGAGGTACATTTGTTTATGTATTTTTGTATTATTGCTGATGATAACCTGCAACTTGAAATGTATTATGATGTTTATGACTTATTTTATGTGTTATTTTTAAGGTACATTTGTTTCTGTATTTTTGTATTATTGCTGATGATAACTTGCAACTTGAAATTTATTATGAATCTTATGAGTTATTTAGTGTTATTTTTAAGGTACATTTGTGATGTGACAATCTAATTTATTAATAAATGTCATTTTGATACTCGCTCCTACACGGGTATGTTGCCAGTGAAGCGGGTGTCGGTCGCACATAAAAAATAAAAAAACAAGTGTAAAGAATTTAAAATAAATAAAAAAAATAAAAATAAAACATTTACGTTCTTTTGGTATTATTTGCTTAATAATTACATCTATATTACTTACGGCTCCTTTCACCGACGTGCATCAAATCAAATATTAACTACATAATTACTAATTACTCATTCGGAGTTCAAATCCTTGAGTGAAGCATGCGCAGTAGGTACTACGCCAAAAGCTGTAACTATTTTAGATGACAGTCTCCTATTGATATAACTAGTTGCATGTAACACATGAGATCCAACTGTCGATGGCAGTAGTATACATAATTGAAGAATACGTACCAAACTATAAACAATTAAACACAAATTAATAAATATTTTCAAATATTTTGTTTTCTATACAACACTTATATACTTGTGTCAAGATAAGTATGGAGGTCAGTCCTTTTTTCCTACCCAGAATATGAAAACAGCATGATGGTAAGTATGTATGTTTGGAGATTAAGTATCAAACTAATAAGTATTCTTAGATATTGTGTATAGGCGACTGCCATACAAATTGTATGAAGCGATGTCGCCACAAAATTCAATTTTTATAAAAGTTCTCTACTTGAAAATGTGCTTAGCACGAAACCGGTCGTAGGTTGTAGTCCTCAAATAAATAGTGGAATTAATTTTAAACAAGTGTTTTTATTTTTATTTATTAAAAATATAAATTAATTTATAAAAATTTTTGTAAAGGGACATAGTAGGTACATCTGAAATTTTTTTAACGATTTTTATAAAAATTGAATTTAGTGACGACTCGCTTCATACAATTTGTATGGCAGTCGCCTATACACAATATCTAAGATGACTTAATAGTTTGAAACTTAATCTCCAAACATACATACATACTGACTGGGCTTCTGTCAACGGCATGCACCTGTTATATGTATGACTCAAAACCAGGAGGCACTTTCCAATCAGGCGCTCCCCTAATGGCCACAAAAACTGTCCTCGGAAAGTTTCCAAGAAGCCAACACTTCCCAGTTCTGATACAAAAAGGTCTCAGTGTCACAGCAATTGAACAGCCATATATACCACGTTGGAATCTTGGAAAGGCAAATTGGTCGACATATGTACACAAAATACATAGAAGAAAACATAAATAGAATCAGACCGGAACTGACTAACTACGACCGCTTTGTTAAACTCATACGGAAAGCAGCTAAGAAACACATACCTAGAGGACACCGAAACACGTACATACCGGGCTGGACCAGCGAATGCGAGGCAGCGTTAAAATCATACCGGGCTAACGGAGACGAGGAGGCTGCGAGCAGACTTATCAACTCCCTGAATGATGAAAGGCGGAAAAGGTTGAGTGAAACTATGGAAAAGATGAGCTACACTCACTCGAGCCGAAAGAGCTGTTCGCTGCTTCGCAAGCTGGGAGCCTCTTCCCCGGGAAAAAGAGAAGAAACAATCGACGTAAACCGGATAGCGAATACCATATTTACAACATCCAACATCAAACCATCAAAGGAACAAAAAATATAGGTGGGAAACTTACTGAGGGCAGAGATCGGCGACTGCACCGAGGACCACCCAATGGCTGGGGGGCTCACGGAGAGAGAGATTAACCACGCTATGAAACATCTGAAGAGAGGAAAATCTGCTGGTGCGGACAACATCCTGCCTGAATTTATTATTTTCCTTGGCAAGAGAGCGAGAAATTGGCTTGTGACATTTTTTTCACTGGTCATGACTACAGAAAGGCTCCCAAAGCATGGCTGGAGGCTAAGGAAATAGCAATGCTAAAACCAGGAAAACCGGCGCAAGACCCGAAAAGCTACAGACCAATATCTCTTCTATCTGTAATCTTTAAGCTCTTCGAGAGAGTTTTGACGGGAAGACTCACACCCATAATAGAGAAACACCTACCACCGGAACAGGCGGGCTTCAGGGAGGGAAGAAGTACCTGCGAGCAAGTAGTTACACTGACGACCCACATAGAGAACGGCTTTGAACAGGGAAGGAAGTCCGGACTTGTCCTCCTAGACCTAACGGCCGCTTACGACACCGTGTGGAAGAGGGGCTTATTGCTTAAGATGGCTAGAATTCTGAATTCTGAAATGCGTGTACGTGTTCAATGTGAATTACTAATATATAATAGTCTGTAATTGGCTCAATTTATATGTAATTGTTTTATATATATCAGCTCATCAAGACATCTTCCAACATCCCGCCAGACAACTGAAGTCCAGAAAACCAATATGGACCATGGAAGATGTTAATTACAACATAAAAAGTGCATGGAAACAGAGATGGACAAGTGCGGAATGCCACAAAAAGTCCCTGATTGCGGATCCCACAGTGCAAGTCCCTGGCTTCAACCTGCCTAGAAGACTTTGGGTTCAACTCAACAGAATCCGCACAGGCCAGGGGTGCTGTAACTACCTTCTCTGGAAGTGGGAGAAAATAACCTCTCCCAATTGCGAATGCGGAGCGAAGACTCAGACGGTGGCACATTTGGTGGCACTTTACACGGATTCGAGGGAGAGATGGAGGACATCCTCAGACTCGTCCCAACGGCGGTCGACTGGCTATTGACAGCAGAGTTTCGACTCTGAGCCAAGCAGATGCCGATGCCATACGTAAAGTAAAGTAACATACATACCCATCACGCTGTTTTGATATTCTGGGTAGTAAAAAAGGACTGACCTCCATACTATCTTATCTTGACATACATACCTACATGTGTTGCATAGAAAACAAAATATCTTTAAATATTCAATAATTTGTATTTATGGGGTAAATTGTTTGGTACTTATTCTTCAACAATACATGCTATCGCTATCGACAGTTGGATCTCATGTGTTACATGCAACTAGTTTAATGAAAACGGTGTATGTTTATGAAAAAGGTTTAGGTGTAAAATTAACTTTTTTGTTACACATGTAATTTTTCACGCAATTCTGATTTCCGCACATATTATTATCTTTCTGTTATTTCGCTGTCGTATTTTATTTCATTCCCTATAATTTTCAGTGCGGTGATAGTCTTTAATAACGACTCGCGGGAGTAATTTGCTTTATAAATTGAGTGAAAATTGGTTGCGAGAAAAATACTCTCAACATCTTTATCATTTAAGGTTAAGAATAAGTTTATTATAATTATACTAGCGGACCCGACAGACGTTGTTTGACATGAACGTTGGCTTGTCTGTAATTAGCTGGTTTGACAAACACAAAAATGGATGTTGATTTTGTGGATTTAAAGGAAGCAAGACACAATACATTGACCTGACATTGATATACCTATCGTCATAATACCTACCACTTAAAACAGAATATACTTGTAAAAAAACTAAATAGCTTTATACAATAATAATAAAATATTATACAAATAATTATGAAAACAAATACCGAAGACAGCGTTAAAAAAAACATCAAGTTTTAATGGCATAACCAACATTGCATAATATTATGACACTATTCAAAATGCATATTCCGAAAATATTTATAAGGATTGATATTCATCTTTATATATATAATTCTTCTGTACGTGTGTATGTATGTCACTGAACTCTTCCTAATCGGCTGAACCGATTTTGATGAAACTTTTTGTGTGTGTTTTTGTGAGTCCCTGAATGGATTAGATTCACAAAAAGGAATTTTATACATTAATGAATATCAATAACCAACATTGCATAATATTATGACATATCGGAAAGCAATGTTGCCACTATTCAAAATGCATATTCCGAAAATATTTATAACTATTGATATTCATTAATGTATAAAATTCCTTTTTGTGAATCTAATCCATTCAGGGACTCACAAAAACACACACAAAAAGTTTCATCAAAATCGGTTCAGCCGATTAGGAAGAGTTCAGTGACATACACACGTAAAGAAGAATTATATATATAAAGATTGAACTGAATTTTTTTTCTAGTGGAACAGTAACGACTAGAGCAAAGTTCAAAATCGTCATACCAAAGAAAAATATCATATATAAAATATTTCCTATAGCCTTTAAAACTTTAATCCAAATTATTGAAAATATTAAAATATTTTGTTTTCTTAAAAAAAATGAATAGGATAGTGTAGAAATCCTTTCCTTTCCCGTATACGTAACAGCATGATACATTGATACATATGTTTGTATGGAGATGAGGTATCAAACTATTGAGTCGCCGTAAAAATTATGTATACTGCCTTACAAATTTTATGAAACGATGTCGTCACTTAATTCAATGTTTACAAAAATTTGTTAAAAAATGTTTGAGATGTACTACTATAATATATGTACTTTTGATACATAATAATTATCTATACGATACAAGTTTGTTGCTAAATTGGAAGTCTTATGTTTTTATTTCTGTCCTTATACATTTCTAAAAATATATAACATAGGGCGCTAGAAGATATATGAAAAATTTTGTTATCTGATGCATCATATTTTTATATTCAAATTGTTTCCTTCGTTATATTAAGTTACATTTAATAAATATCGTTTACTCAAAGTGCACTTGTAAATTTACTTTGCTGTATTTGTAAGTAATATATCATAGATATATTTATCTTATAGAGTTCAGTCATATAGGGGAATATTATTTTACATTGACCTGCCCACTTCCATTTGAGAAATAAAAGATCTAAATAAATTTAAAATAGCATTAAAAGGGCATATTTTTGGCAATACATAATCATATATTATCTTGAATTTTTCTTTCTGTGTGTAATTACGATACACCTCTCTCGAACACGAGTTTTTAACTCTATCGAGAGAGTATCAATACTGTAATTTTTGTTATATTTTCACTTAGTCAAAATATTGTGTAATACTCTTATAAAATAAATAAAAAAAAAATATGTATTCGCATTTAATTTATTTTAAAAAAGTATATACCTATTACTCAAGACGTAGGTTTACGTAGTTGTATTATTTTTTGTTGTGTTGAAAATTATCGCGTTTAGTGTTAATTTTGACAGTTCACCTGATATTGGTAAATGTGAGCTGTGGTGTATTCTAAGGGCTAGTTTAAATCTCTTTGTAAAGTTGTTAGTAAAAGTAAGTATAGATCGATTGATTTGACAAAGAATAGCCGCTGGCCGCCCTCCATCGTTATGAGGAACAAAACTGGCCCGGTCTAGTACGTACTCGTATTTTGTACTAAATATTATTATTTTTACTTCCTTAAATATACCTTTTTCGTAGCACATTGTCTGTTAAGTAGTTTTCCAATAATTTTAATTGGATAAACATACTTTTCTTCATCCCCTTCTCCGTTCCTTTCAGTGCTGAACCTTCTCGCTGTACAGTTCTACCTCCCTTCGCATTATTCCAAGCGTATTTTACGTTAACTGTCTAGCGCTGAGTTTTATGTTCGATTTGCTTGTGAAATTCAGAGGTAAAACATTTCATTTCTTGTTTTTGTTTAATTCATTCTCGAGGATGTTCGAAATAACAGCCTCCAATCTCTGATTCAAATCAAAGGCAGCGCAAATAAATAAATTAACATATTAAATGGCCACTCGACCTTACCTTTGAAAGAAAATATTTTCAATTGACGTCTCACCCTCATGGTGATGTGCCTGGTAATGCAGATTTTATTTTTTTATTTTTTGGCAATTCAAAGACCGTTTTAGTTAATTTTTGATGTTAACCAAAGTTTTTTACATAATTAAAATGTCTTTGGTGTAAACCTATCTTTATCAGACATAGTAAAGTGTATTACTCAATACTTACCGCGTTTTTTGTTAACACTGTGTAAAATCATAATTATATCCAACTGTCGATTCGTTCATGAAAATTCAATTCTCTGAATGAGTCTACAGTATTCCAACTGTCGATTCGTTCAAGAGAATGAAATTCTTTTGAAGGAAGAGGTAGTTTAAATCCAAGACGCGTGTATGAAGGAATACGATTGTATGCAGGGTTTATATTTTTCACGGTTTTTCCAACTTTGAAGTCAAAAAAACACCAACTTAGAGGCTTCGCAGGATATATGTTCTATATACGGATTTACTCAGAATTTGGAGTAGAAAATTTCGTGTGTCTGTGTGTGTGTTAGTCCCCCCCCCTATTAACTTTGATCCGCTCAATTTACAGAGCCGAAATTTTCAGAATATATAAAAAGTAATTGGCCTACAAAACTTTTATACTTTTTTATTGATTTTTTTCTTTATTTATTGATTTTTTTATTTATTTTTCCATATATCTTAGAAACCATAAAAGCTAGAACGCTAAAAATTGCTATGAATATAGAAAAATACAAAATCTCAAATTTTATATCAAATTCTAGAGTTTCTCAAACATTTTTTATTAAGAAAATATATTTTTTAAGACTAATTTATGTGTTTAACTGCCTATATACCGTGAAAAGAAATATAGTAGATGAGCAACATGGTTTCATGCCTAACAAATCAACGACAACTAACTTGCTAGTATACTCAGAATATCTCTTCCAATCACTCGACGACAAAATTCAAATTGACTCAATTTATACAGACTTCAAGAAGGCCTTCGACAAAGTGGACCATAGTATATTAATGGAAAAATTATCAGATAATGGAATTAAAGGCAGCCTACTCAGGTGGACAAAATCATACATTACAAATAGGCATCAGGTAGTTGTTCTCAACGGCCATTCCTCCAATAAAGTAAAAATAACATCTGGAGTACCTCAAGGTTCAATCCTTGGCCCACTACTCTTCACGATATTAATTAACGATATCAACTCATGTTTCATAAATAGTAATTTTTTAATATTTGCTGACGATTTAAAAATTTTCCTTAAAATTAAACATGTACACGATTGCACAGCTCTCCAGGACGACCTAAATAGATTAAACGGTTACTGTCAGCGAAATAAACTATATCTTAATTTAGCTAAATGCAAGACTATCACATTTACAAAAAATAAAAATATTATCCAGCATAATTACTACATCGACACTCATCCACTTGACAAAGTCAACAATATTCGGGATCTAGGAGTTGTGTTTGATAGCAAACTTCATTTTGACATCCATGTGGAAAACATAATCAACAAAGCATATACATAAAATGATGGGTTTGTGATGAGATTGACTAAAGAATTCAAAAAAACCAGCTCATATTTAATATTATATAATACGTTAATCCGCTCACAACTCGAATACTGCTCTCAAATATGGAATCCACATTACAACATATACGCCGAAAAAATTGAAACAATTCAGAAAAAATACCTCAAGACTATGCAATACAGAACACAGTATCCCCGACTACCATACACTGACCTACTTAATAATTACAATCTATGCATGACAACACTACACAAAATAATCAATAGCACGTTTGATTGTCCAGCACTCGTTAGCTCAATTAACATACATGCACCACTCAGATGCCTAAGAAACAACTTGCTCTTCCTCCCGTCAACTTCAAACACAAATGCAGGATTTAGGAAACCAACCAACAGAATGTGCAATGAATACAACAAAACCTTTCCAGACACACACATCTTCTTCAAATCATACACAGCATTCAAACACGAAATAAAACACATTCAAAAATCATCACCACAACACGCGATGACATAATAATACACATACTCTATTGAGATATTAATCATCTGTCATAACATACTACACCATCTCTTTTATTGAATTATGGCTCCTTAATTTTAATTTTATTTTATGTATTTTTGTTTTTTTTTTCTCTTTTTTATCATTATGTTAATGTATAACTCTTGTTTCTCTATTTCTCTCCTCAATATTTATTTCTCGCCTCAATACTTATTTCTGTATAATTATTTTCTTATCTATTTCATTTCGTTTATGTTAATTTAAATTGATTTTTTTTTCTTCTTCACTTGTTTTGTCTTTTATTATTATTGTATTACTTTGCAAATTTTCACTTTCATATGTTTATATTGTGAATACTGTAAGGTTGCAGATAAACTTTGAATTCTATGTTACTATTAGTTATATGCATTCCTAAATGAATAAATAAATAAATAAATAAATAAATATTTCCAAAGTTTTTGAAAATATCGAAAAAAGCCGAAACACCTCAACTAGATTATTGAATTTTCTTTAAAAAATATTAACATTTTAGAAGAACATCTCATTTTTTTAACAATTTTTATAAAAATTGAATTTACTGACGACATCGCTTCATACAATTTGTATGGCAGTCGCCTATACACAATACCTAAAGACCCCCATTCACGATTGTGCCATCCTCCCAAACGGCTTGCCATCACTCCAAAATGCGCTCGTGAATGTCAAATCCCGCGCAGCCCAATTGGCCTGACACACCAAAATGGAATTCCAAACGATAGAAACTCTGTAGTACCTACTGCGAAAACGGCGCGGCGCATCTTGTCGGTGCGGCATGCTCGTGAGTGTGAAAACCAGCGGTACATTGCGCCATCTCATTGCGCTGAGCTGTTTGACATTCTCGTGAATGCGAAAATACAACATTTTCTCTTTGTTTTTTTCTATTTATATGTAAACAAACCGCTAAATAGCAGATGTATAAAACTCATCGTCAGAATTATAACTTCTTTTTACGTGAAAATAAAAAAAAATAGAACTTATTAATGCGAAAGCGCCGACCGCTTGCGTATACTAATTTTGATGACTCGATAGCGGGCCCGTGAGTGTGATGAAAATTTTACAATGCTCCAAATGGAGCCGGTCCATATGGAACGATGCCGAATGGCACGATCGTGAATGGGCTGCTTAAGAATACTTAATAGTTTGATACTCAATATATAAAAATACATAGGTACATACCATCATACTGTTTTCATATTCCGGGTAGGAAAAAAGGACTGACCTCCATATTATCCCATCTTGACACACATACCAACACGTGTTGTATAGAAAACAAAATATCGTAAAATATTCAATAATTTGGTTTTATGGGTTTATAGTTTGGTACTTATTCTTCAACTTTAGGTACATACTATCGCTATCGACAGTTATATCATGTGTTACATGCAACTAGTAAGCCAAGATGCGTATACAAGGAACATTTTGTATGGCGTAGTGGACTTTTTGCATGCTAAAAACACCAACTTAGAGGCTTCGCAGCATACACATATGTTCCCGTACATGGATTTATCTACTCAGAATTCGTAGTAGAACATTTTATGTGCGGTTTGTGTGTATGTGTGTCTGTCCCCCCTCCCCCATTATAACTTTTGATCCGCTCAATTTACAGAGCCCAAAATTTCAAAATATATAAACAATTATTTCCATTCTACTATTTAAAGACTAACGTACTAACTGTAACACAACTTTATGTAAAACAAATACTATGTAATACACTTTCAAAACGATAAAGAAAACCATATCACTGCTCAACATTCTCACGATACAAGACACAGACTTCAACTAATCATTCCGAAGACGAATACTGCATACGGACATAGACATTATCAATACTTGGCTCCAAATATACTAAATTTAGTTGCTAAAGACATAAAGGACATACTGTTAATGAAAAAAAAACAAGACTTAAACTAAAAATTCATACGTGGCTATATTTATAATAAAGGGATTATTAACTATTGTCAGCAAATTCTCAATCCTTAACAACATATGCTATAAATCTCACATAGTGAAATATAGACTGCACACTGCACAATATTACAGTTTATTTTGATTTAGTAATTAATATTATGTAACTTGTCTACCACCTCTGAACAGGCCTGGCCTAGTGAGGTGGTACAATCCAACCCATATACTTGATCTGTAATAATTTTATTTTTTCTGATAAGTATTTATTTCTTTGAACTTATATAGTAATTTTGTATTTTTTGGTTTTAATAATAAAAATAAAAAAAAAGTTTCAGCCAGGGGTTATCAACTTTTGAATTTTTACTAAATTTTTCCATATACCTATCTCAGAAACCATAAATGATAGAACGTTGAAAATTGGTATGAATATAGACAAATACAAAATCTCAAATTATTTTTTTTTTCAAAAAAATTCCAGAGTTTCTCAAACTTTTTTGTTAATGTGGTATTTGGTTTCGCCATACCAATTCACATTTTGTGATATCCTCGGAGACCGTCGCAATTGTCGGCGGTGTCCGGAAAAACAATAGATTCGTTCGAATGGCGTGGGTCGGGTCATTCTGTAAAAAACCGTTCCCATAATAATATATACACCGTCTAGTTAATTGATTAATAAGTGTATTTTCATTATTTTAAATAAAGAATTTGTATTTGAATAATTATAATTAAAGTGGTATAAAACTGAAAACAATTACATATTCTTATTTAAAAGATAGGTACCACAATTAAGTAAAATATTTTTTTATGATAAATTTATTAGTTTAACTGCCTATATTTCCAAATCTTTTAAAAATACCGAAAAAAGCCGAAACACCCCAACTGTTGATTTTACATTTTTAATTTATGATTTCTTTTTCT
Organism: Molanna angustata; assembly: GCA_963576475.1. Taxonomy (NCBI): domain Eukaryota; kingdom Metazoa; phylum Arthropoda; class Insecta; order Trichoptera; family Molannidae; genus Molanna; species Molanna angustata. Next base: position 26,976,071 of record OY754987.1, read on the forward strand.
ATTTTTATTATTATATTCCTGTAACTGATTGTATTTACCATGGTGGTTGACTGTTAGAGATCGCCTGCTGGCAATAAGTCCGTCACGTTGTTTTACTCAATAAAAGTCTTTTCCAAAAAAGTAAAAAAAAATATTGAGGCAGTATTTAGATTGTAAAAGACTACCAAAAAAATATTTATTTTTACCGGACAAATGTTTCGCCTGTTGACGATCTGTTAATTTTTTTTTTTTAAATATTGGTTCCATAGAGAAAAAGAAGAGTTTGTATTCACTGGACGATCGCTTAGGCCGATTAGGCCGTCGTCACTTGATAAATCTCATAGATGTAGTTCGTCAGAACCGTCAACATTAATAAAATAAAATCAACAGACCCTGTTTTATTCGTGAAACCCCGAGAGAGTTACCAACACAGTGTGTCATTTAATGTTTCAATTTAATAAAATTATGAATATGTAATAACTTCTGTGATTCTGTAGATTTTCCCTTGCATTTGAAACTACCTTTGACTAGATGGTTTTATCTTAATTAAATGCAATTCAAACGTATTTCTCTCCATTATCACTATTCACCACCATCCTCGTAATAATATTCTACAGGGACTCTATATTCATATTCTTCTGTCATGTTCTTGATTCTGTGTCCTTATTGCGACGTCGCTATATATTATGTAAGTACGTCGATTTATAAACACCAGATTTCTCCGCAAATCAGCAAATAATCGACATACGAACACTAACACATATTTTTCTTCTTCTTCTGGGTCACAATCCTAGGATTGGTCTGCACCAAACACTCGATCTTTCCACTTAACTCTATCGTCCGCCAGTCTCTTCATCTCTTTGTAGCTGCTTTGTAGCACGTCACCGATAATCTGGTCTATATAGTTGTTTCTGGGGCGATTTCTACAGTTACCCCCATCAATCAATCCTTCGACGATGATAAAAAGCAGGCCTGGGTGCCCGATGTTGTGGCCTATCCAAGTTGTTCTCTGTCGGACAATTCTTTTCATACTCTGCCTTGTCTTTCCAACCCTGTTTAGTACCTCGTCGTTGCTGATGTGTTCTGACCAGTGAACTTTAGCCATGCGTCTGTAGCACCACATTTCAAACGCAGACACATATGCGTGATTAAAAATTACAAAAACTTACAAAGTTCCTTACAAATACAATACATAAATGTATTCTTAATCCAGAATCCTTTCAACAGCTGTCAAAATTATTTATAAATTTTTACATTTTTATATATTTTTACATTTTTATATATTTTTGTACATTTGATTTTTATTTTATTTAATTCAATAATGTAATATATAATCACATATGGCAGCATTCTCTGATTCAGTGTGGCTCAGTATGTAGGTAGTTATTCACACAATTCATTTTTATATTATTCAGTCAGTAATATCCTTATGTTCATGCTATGTAGTATTTTTTATTTGAATTTTTTTTATTATTTATTTATTCCTTGGTTTTTCATGTATGTACTTTCGTGTTTAATTAACCTTTCTTAATATGTTTTTATTTTTCTTTATATATCCTCTGCTATTGTTAATATGTCTACATGTTTATAAATTGTATTTCTTTTGTTTATGCTGTGTCATGTAATATTTATGTAATTTTGTAAAGGGCTTTGAGACGTGAATCAATAAATAAATAAATAAATAAAAACTGCAGAGTACAGTAGCTAACGATTATTTTATAAATTAAAGATATTTTTGTATATACTCCGTATCGCATCATCGTTTTTACTTTTTATTTTTTCAACTTGTTTATATGCTTATTGGTTATACTAGATGTAAAAAAATGCATTTATTTTTTACAACAACAACATACCATCACGCCATTTCCCTATTTGGGGTAGGCAGAGAGAACCGAACGCCAGACTCCTCTCTCTTGACATACATTCCTCGCTTCATTCACTTCCATACATCGTCTCATACACGCTCTTCTATTATTCTTACTTCTAACATCACCATCTTTCAAAATCCCATTTATGTGATCGTGCCAACTTTTTCTTGGCCGACCTCTATTTTTCGTTCCTCTTTTATCAGCCTTGTATACTTTTTTTGTCAGACGGTCATCACTCATTCTTTCTATGTGGCCGAACCACCTTAGGGCATTTATTTTCATCTTACTTACCTACGATATTTCTTTCAATCATACATTCTCGTCTAATATCCTCATTTCTTTTTCTATTATACATACATCGTTTTACCACACATTCGTCTTAGTGACCTCATTTCAACCGCGTTAATTCTACTTTCATGCGTCTTCTGCCATGTCCATGTCTCACTAGCATAAATTAGAGTCGGTGCGACGATACCATTGTGTGCCGCGAGCTTTGCTTGCCTCGAAATAATTGGGTCAGCCATTACCGGTCTTAATGCACCATTCCCTCTATTACCTGCCGTCGTATTTATTTTTTACATCTAAATAAAACACACATACATAATAACAATTGATCGTTTTGGCGTAAAATCTGTTTAAAAAATAAAGTAACTGCTATCCTCAACAACACGTAACAACAATATATGTATTTATTATCATACACACCTACATATGTACATAGGTACATCCTCCCACAAAACCCACATGGCCACATATAGGTACACACATACATACTTCTATATTTTACTTCATCATCCCCATACCGGTTACCGACCTATTATCATGTTAAGCATAAAAAAATGCAAAAAAAATTATATTATCTGTTCACCATATTATACTGTTTACATTTTTTTTCTTGCAATGTTTTAATAATGGGCTGCCTGCGCCGGTGTGGAGATAGACCACCTGTGTGTTAAAAGTACAGTTACATACCAAAGGACAAATAAAACCTAACCATACTATGTAAGTACCTTTCACCGTGTTGTGGCGCCTAAGACATCTCTAGTTGTGGCGCCTAAGTAATTTAAGACATCTCTGTGTTGTGGCTCACTTGATTAGGTATCTGACTGCTGATCCAAAGGTCCCGGGTTCGATTCCCGGTGGAGGAACAGTTTTTTATTATGTTTTCAGTCTGGATCTGTGAGACGATTAATATCGTAAGTCCCCAGAATGTGGCAATTTGTTATAGGGTGCGTGTTAAATTAATATTTGACATAGTATCTGTTAGCGAGAAGTAATATAATATTAGGTCCTTACATATGAAATTAGCGTTTTGTATGGGAGGAACATTAAGTCGATTTTTTTTAATACAATATATTTGTTTAATCAAAGTTTGTACCATTGCTATCTATGCACTTTTGCAATCTCATAGGTAGTTCATCGATCCCTTTACTAAAAAAAACATTCGGAAGGGAATCAGTAAAATCTTTGAAGGCGGTTTGGACTGCCCCATCGTAGTTGAATTTTTTCCCATGCAAGAAGTTATACAAATATCGAAAAAAAATAGTAATCTGTTGGGGCAATATCCGGAGAGTACGGTGGATGTCTTAGACATCCACCTTTAGACATTCCAATTGAAGCTCCTCTGATTTGGTAGCCGTCTGTTGTGCAGTGTGTGGTCTAGCGTTATCATGAAGCAGCAGTTGCCTAGAGCGATTAACCAGCCTTGGTTGTTTAGCAGCTAGCTTTTCCATCATGGTTTGCAGTTACTGACAAAAGACATCTGCCGTTATCGTCTGGCTAGATTTAAGAAAGCTGTAGTGAACGACACCAGCACTAGTCCACCAAACGCTCACAAGTAACTTTTTGGAGACAATTTTCGCTTGGGGCATGGTTTAGCTGGTTCGGCAGGGTTCAGCCATTGCAATGAGCGCTTCCGATTATCGTACAGGATCCACTTTCCATCAAAGGTAGAAAAAAAATCGATTTAAATTCCCTTCATTATTGTGCCGGTTGAGTAATGCAACGCAGCAGTCAACGCGCGTTTGTTAATTTGCTTCACTCAATTCGTGAGGTACCCACCTTTCAAGCTTTTTCACCTTCCCAATTTGCTTCAAGTGGATTAAAACAGTTTTATCGCTAACACCGCAGCCTGCAGCTAACTCGGACGTGGTTTGCGATGGATCCGCTTCCACAATCGTCTCCGGCCGTCCACGGGGCTTGTTCTGCAGGTTGAAATTTCCAGAACGAAAACGTTGGAACCAAAAACGCACTGTGTTTTCTTTTGCGGCACCGTCGCCATACACATCATTAATCCTTCGAGCCGTTTCTGCAGCACTGGTGCCACGGTGGAACTCGTACTCGTAAATAACGCGATATTTCAAGTTTTCCATTTGGTAATCTGAGTGACGCAAAGTAAAAAAAAATTGAGGAAAAAACAAATGAATTTTAATTTTCGAAACACAAATACATGAGTAAATAGCTGTATAAATTTGAATTTGGAATTCCTAACCAAAGAGAAGATAATATTAGAGATCAAAGTTGTCAGTACGGCAAAACGCCAATTTCATATGTAAGAACCTAAAGTAAAGTAAAATATAATTGGCTTTGATATGTGTAATGTTTTTAAACATTTTTTGAAATAGGTGTTGAGATGAAATAATATAAAATAAAATATATCGACTCGTAAAAGAGAATTGAGCCGCCGTCGGTCGTAATGCAATCATAATATTTTATTTGAAATGTAAATGTGAAGGAAATGAATTAGCGACAGGGAAAATATCTGGAGCAGAAAAGGTAAAATTATAATTTAAAGATTTCATGAATAATTCATTAATTACAGTCGCTCGGTAATTATTTACCTACCAACAAATGCCATATATACCTATGTATAGTTTTATTATTATTATTATTTAAGAATATTTGCTTCCACTTGCTATTTTACCTCTTTTGGTGAACTCTCGTTCACCAGTTTAGCTTTGGGCCCTCGGGTTACCAATTTACCTTATCTTGGTTACCGAGGACTGGGTTGTGCTGCCGATCAGCAGGCTAAGTCTGTAAGTAGATCTCGACCGATAAATGTCGAGATTAACTGTCAAAATATCGACTAATCGATATTTTGACAGTTTTGGTAGTCACTAAGCAGATAATGCGTGGAATCGTTCTCGCCCACTTATTTGACGGCGAGATTGGGTCGACATCGAGTCGAGAGACAAGATCTAACGCCGCCATGTTGAATTAAATGTCATTTTTACGCGAACAATGCCGAATTTCATATTTATTTTGAGAATAATAATAAACGGGTTAAACGACGCCGTTTAAGAGATTCTTCAAACCCTTTAAATATTCCGCGTAATTCATTTATTGCTAATTACCGCATAAAAAAAGTTTTATATGGTTATATTTTTTAATGGAAATATGCGTCCGTACTTAGATTATAACATTATAATTCTATGATGATTCTATGCGTCCGTAAATGTTTTCCGTAGGTATAGATTTGAAATAATTTTTGATTTTGAGAAAGTATTCTTGTAAGCTATTTTATCACATATGTATTTTAACACTTAACAAAAGAAAATTGGGCGTAGTTTTTAGTAAAAAAATAACACGCTGCTGTCATCGACTTGATAAATTGATCGAAATATAATTAAAAATAATTTTTAAAATTACACTCAAAACATTCAATAAACACAAAAGAAGTTAATTTAATCGTATTATAACTTGCTTTCATGCTTTAAAATATGACCATATTATATTTATTTAACAAATTCATGTAAACAAATTTGACATTTATTCAAATCATGGGGAAAATATTGTGTATTGCCATAAATGATAATTCAAAAATGTACCGCAAGCCAGGCTAACGGCGACAAATACTAATAAGTGCATTTACGAACTCGACAGCGCTTAGTGACTACGAATTGTCGTCACGGGCGTAAACATGGCGAGAAGTTCGGCGATTCGTTGTCGGATCTCGACTTTTTTACTGACTTGGCCTGCAGGTCAGATGAACCTGTCAGCGGTCACCCAGGATAGGCTATGCCGGTCTATATAGGCTTTAGGTATTTCATCCTGTTTGCCTATCCCCAAGCAAAGGTATTGTAATAACTGTGTAGGTACTTACCTAGCACAGTACTTCGTATATATAGATATTAAATATTATAGTAAAACACAGGTAATTGTTATGACAGAAATCAAAAGATAATGATGCAATTACTTACATGGATTTATAGAATTATGGTCACTAATATGTACATTACAACAGTTTGACTTATTAAATACTTATATTTTAAATTGGAATATTATACGAAGATTACGCGGATTGAAAACTATGAGGTCGCAAGGACAGCGCGACCGCGGTGGCTGGTGATATTTTTATTTATTTTATTTTTATTTATTATGTAAACAGACAGTTACATTTACTTATTTTACTAACATACATAATATGACATGTGAACCAATTAAGTTTACAAGTATTATCGTTATTATATTTACAAAAAGAAGTAGTTTTGAGGAAGGGAGTAGGAAAGTAGGAAAAGGGGAACACACGTACACCACCTAACCACGAAGCAGTAATCTAGAAATTGAACATTTAAATACGTTTAAGGAGTTATTGAAAAGGTGTATTTCATTAAAAAACACGTTATAGTTACAACACGTTCTATATATGTAAGAGTTCTGAGCATAATTAGTACTACAATTAGGTGGGCTAAATGTATGAGTCTTTCTAGTAAGCCTATTTGGTGCATGAAAGTTTAATTTAGATAATAACTCACTAGAATCCGTTATACAGTTCACCAACTTGTATAAGTAAGACATGTCAGCTACAGTTCGCCGGGCTTCTAAGGTAGTTAATTTATGATATTGGGCTGATTGTGCGGGATCAACAAAAGAACGTCTGCTTCTATAATCTAAATGTTTTCAGAATTTATTTTGTATATTTTCCAATCTGTTTATATGCGTGACATATGTAATGTGGGTTCCATACAATAGACGCATATTCAATACAACTACGGACATAGCAACAGTACAGTGATATATTATATCAGGTGACGGCCTTGATGTGATATATTATATCAGGTGTCTGAGCATGCATTACCTGATTTCCTGTGGAAGTTTAACCCTCAAACAAGCTCTCTTAGCAATCTTAGATCAATTGCCTAAATTTATTTGTTACGAACCTCTTGTCTCCAATTTTCGTCATCGGCTTCCGTGCCATCTGACGATGTTCAATATCGCAGTTATTCCGTATCTCTAAGTCAGATACCAACTCGGTCCATGAGAGTTACCATAGGCACCTATAGATTTATCTCATCATCATCATCAGCTCCATATTCCAAGGTGGGACCTGGCTTCCAAAAGAAGTTTTCGCCATTCTGATCTGTCAGCGGCTCCTTGTCTCCAATTGACCATACCCAAAGAGTCCAGGTCCATCCATCTCAACTTGGATCTCCCCCTACGCCTTACACCCTCTGGTCTATGGTGAAGGACTCTTCTGGCGGGCAGTTGCTCATTCATCCTCTCCACATGTCCAAGCCATCTGATTCTCCCAATCCTTATAAATACTCCAACGTCTATATCATCATAAAGCTGGATAGATTTATCTAATACTTATTATTTATTTATTTATTTGGATAAGTATACAGTCAAATTGGAAATTATATAAAAGAAAAGATGTACAAAAATGAGACCAATTACATACTCATCACAAGTGTATATAATTAACAAGTTCACAAATGTATATAAGTAACAAGTTCAAAAGAGAGAAAAAAAAATGACTAGAAAAATAAAAAATAAAATAAAAAAAAACAGTACAAAAAAAAATATACCAGAAAAAGTTTTGAAAAAGTAATGAAATGTGGATGCTAAGGATGGGCGAGGAGGAATGCGTAAATATTATGTTTGAAAAAAGGTTTAAATAAAAACATCTATTGGAAACAAGTCTTGTACTATAAAAGTGCACATTTTTTAATTATTTTTTTGGCCCCTCCTTCTTCCTTTGCAACGTTCAAAACAGCCATGATAGCTTCATCAAATACATCCTTGAGGCCTTCCTGAAAACAGAAATACATAATGTTATCAATAAATAAAGCTAATTAAGTAGTTCTAGATAGGTCGATTTCAGAATAGCTTACATATTTGATAAGAAATCCAGATGATTAACGCAAATTTCGAATCATATCTTGAACAATTTCGTTCACTTATGGCATAATTATACAGTCTAGAAGATGAATGATCTTAATTTTATTGTTACAATGTTAATTTAGAACATATGACGAGAACAAACATAACATAAAACTGAAGATATATAAATCTTTAAGGGATTCAGAGAAGGATCTTTATTTTCGGCCATGTTGCTTAACCTGGACTCGGAATTCATTTTCAGAAATGCCCCAGAATATGTTGCCATAGAGATAAAGATAAATGGTAAGTCTATAAACAACAAAAGATAAGCCGTCGACACTGCCGAGTATCTGCATTATACATACGGTCAACTTGATCAATAAATCTATGGGAGTTTGGCCTTAAAATGAATGCTCTCAAAACAAAAACTATGTTTGTAAGCAAATGGAGATCCAATAATATATGTAATTCTCTCTCTATTAAAGTTTGTGCAATATAACAGGTGTCCCGTTTTAAATACTTGGGGTGCTGTTTGAATGCTGAGTGGAACCCAGATTCCGAAATAAAGACGATTTAGATGACGAAATCCACCTTCTTCAAAATGAAAAATCTGCTGTGTAACCTAGGTTTAAGATTAAGTACAAGATGGAGAGCTGTTTAAACGTTAATGTTGCCATTGAGAGAGAAAGAAACTGAAGCATTCAAATCAAATTTTTGATTTTGATTCTGCAAATATTTGTATTTTTCACCACAGTGCCTTAATAGTCTGTCATTTCTTTCTGTTGATCGAATCACACCTTGCTATTCCCATTCTTTTGTTGAATCTCATTTTTATTCCTATTTTTTTCCTCATGAATTTCTCAGTTCCTCTTTTGAAGTACAATAAGCAAGACTGTGGAAGACCTAAAGTGATGATTATACCTACTACGTCCCAATTAAGATGTAATACCTCTCTAATAACTCTTAATTGACACTCCATTTCCATCCTCTCTCATCAACCACAACGTATATCTCCAACTTTTCTTTGTTACTGTGATTTAATTATGTTTTTTTTTTGTTATAAATTATTTAATATAGGTACCACCACTCAAGTCCTCACTTTTCTTTAATTGTTTGGAAGAAATCGTCTTAGCAATAAGTCCGCCATTGTACACATAATTCTACGTGAATTAGATAACGTTATAAATAAACAAATTGGATATAAAACGATAACTATTAGAATCAGTTTACCTTCATTAGAGCAGAACATTCTACATAAGACAAAGCTCCCAATTTTTTGGCAAGGGCTGCTCCTTGTTCTGTTGTGATTGGTTTTCTTCCTGTCGTAACAACAAGTTTACCAACAAGTTCGTGGTTCAGTCTCAAGTCTGTCATTGTGCCGACTAATATAAATTTGTTTTTAGGGTTGAAGTGGCGAATATCAGGAACCCACTAATGAAAAAAATGAAAACATTTATTGAAACCAAGGAGGCTATCAAACCTAATATTTTTTTTTTTTTTTGGAGATCTTTTAAATTTTTTTTAAATATGTTTATATGATTGTAAAAAAGCCATTATATTTTATAGTATTTTAGTATATTTTTTTCTTAAATATTTTTATACAATTGTATTGTGTTAATATGTGTATGCTTATACTGTATTCATAATTTTATGCGAAAGAAATAGCCATCAAGACACAGGCTTTGCCTAGTTTGATGGTGATTAAAACACCTTAATGACATTGCTTTCTGCATCACTGTATAATATAATATGTATATGTTAATAATAATACGAATTATAAGTGTATCAATATTTGTCAGACATGAATAAATAAATAAATAAATAAATAAACCCTTGAACCAAAAATTAAGAAACTGAGTAAATTGCATGATATGGTGTCAATTCATAGTTTTTTGGGATGTTGATTTCGATATTGGGCTCAATTCTGAAAGCGCCCTAAAATTTAAATGAATTGTCAAATTTACTCATTTTATGTAGGTGTTTTTTGCTATACCGCAGATTGATATAGGCAGTTTCATAAGATTTATATGACAAAAAAAACATATATTGTGTATTACTAGTTTCATGTAACACATGAGATCCAACTGTCGATAGCGATAGTATGTATAGTTGAAGAATATGTACCAAACTATAAACCCATAAATATGAATTATTGAATATTTTAAGATATTTTGTTTTCTATACAACACATGTAGGTATGTATGTCAAGATAGGATAGTATGGAGGTAGGTCCTTTTTTCCTACCCAGAATATGAAAATAGCATGATGGTATGTATGTATGTTTGGAGATGAAGTGTCAAACTATTAAGTTTTCTTAGATATTGTGAATAAACGACTGCCATACAAATTGTATGAAGCGATGTCATCACTAAATTCAATTGTCAAAAAAATAGAGATTTACCACTACAATATTAATATTTTTTATAGAAAATTATTTCGGCTTTTTTCGATATTTTTAAAAACTTTGGAAATATAGGCAGTTAAACTCATAAATTTATCATAAAAAAATATTTTTCTTAATAAAAAACGTTTGAGAAACCCTGAAATATTTTGAAAAAAAAAATTGAGAATTTTTATTTGTCTATGTTTGTACCAATTTTCAAAGTTCTTGCTTTTATTGTTTTTGAGATATATGGAAAAATAAATCAAAAATTCAAAAGTTGATAACCCCTGACTGAAACAAAAAATCACAATTCTGAGTATAAAATTTTTGTAGGCCTATAACTATTTATATATTCTGAAATTTCGGGCTCTGTAAATTAAGCGGATCAAAAGTTATTAGGGGGGGGACACACACCCTGCATACGATTCCTTCATACACGCATTTTGGATTTTAACTGCCTCTTCCTACAATCGAATTTCATTCTCTTGAACGAATCGACAGTTGGATCAGATAGAAAAAGTTTATTTGACAGTTCTGGCGAACACATTTTTATATTACCTAGTTGCATGTAACACATGAGATCCAACTGTCGATAGCGATAGTATGTATAGTTGAAGAATAAGAATCAAACTACAAAACCCATAAATCCAAATTATTGAAAATTTTAACACATGTTGGTATGTATGTCAAGAAAGGACAGTATGGAGGTAAGTCCTGTTTTCCTACCCGGAATATGAAAACAGCATGATGTTTCTGTATGTATGTTTGGAGATTAAGTACCTATCAAACTATTAAGTCTTCTTCTTCTTCTTCTTCAGCCTGTTTTCATCCATTCTTGGACATAGGCCTCCTCCTTGATCCTCCACAGCTCCCTGTCTTAGGCACACTGCATCCATCTCCCTCCGGCTCATTTCTTGATGTCATCAGACCATCTTGCCTGGGGTCTGCCGACACCTCTTCGGCTTGTTCTCGGTCGCCATTCTAAGATCTTTTTGGTCCATCGTGAATCCTGGCATCTAGCAACATGCCCAGCTCAGCTCCACTTAAGACCAGCGACCCTTTCCGTTACATCGGCTACTTTGGTTCTTTGTCTTATCATAACATTCTGAATTCTGTCCCTTATTGAAATACCCAGCAACTTTCTCTCCATAGCTCTCTGTGTCACTAACAGCTTGTGCATTATCCTTCTTGTTAGGACCGATGTTTCCATTCCATAAGTAAGCACTGGGAGAATACATGCATCAAATAGCTTCTTTTTCAAATAATGGGAGTATTTACGGGATTTCAGAATGTATGATAATTTTCCAAAAGCTGCCCAGGCAAGGATACGTCTTCTCTCTATTTTTGCCTCTTGATTTTCTTTGGCAAGCATCACGGTATGGCCTAGATATATGTATCTGTCTACTCTTTCAATTTGCACTTCATCTATTATGATGGGGAAGGACTCTTCTGCGTTACTCATCATTTTGGTCTTGGAGATGTTCATCTTCAATCCAATGTTCACACAGGCTGAATTTATTTCTGTCAGCATAGTTTTCAATTCCTCCTCATCCTTGGCAAATATGACAATATCATCTGCGAACCGTAGATTGCTGAGATACTCGCCGTTTATATTTATACCTTTCTTAGACCAATCCAGAGTTTTGAAGACATCTTCGAGGGCCAAATTAAATAGTTTGGGAGAAATAGTGTCACCCTGTCGGACACCTCTTCTAATGTAAAATTTCTTGCATGGTTCATGAAGTTGTATATTGGATGTGGCCTTCTCATAAATATTATTCAAAATTTGGGAATATCTATAGTCAATTCTGCAATTATCTAGACCCTTCATCACCGCCCATGTCTCGACTTTTCAAAAAAGTCAAAGGCCTTTTCAAAATCTATAAATGCCAATGCTATGGGGATATTATACTCATTATATTTCTGGATTACATTATTTAGAGTTTGTAGATGGTCGTTTGTTCCGAAGCCTTTTCTGAATCCTGCCTGTTCTACTGGTTGGTATGAATCTAGTTTGTTTGAAAGCTGCTGGTGAGGATTTTTGTAAATAGTTTATATAGGTGTGATAATAAGCTGATGGGTCTATAGTTCTCGAAGCGTTTTTGATTTCCTTTTTTATGTAATAATGTAATATTCGCATTGTTTTTTTTTTTTTTTTATTTATTTATTTTTTTCAACATAATTTCATTTATAAAAGATCCCACTAACCATATGTGGTTATCAGTGGGTTTCTATATCATACAATATATGTGCTAACTTAAACTAACCAACAATGACAAAAAGAAATGAAATTGGTTTGACAAGATAAAAATGTTTTGATAGATCCAAAACAACACTAGAATAAAAACAACAACAAAAAAAACATATAGAAGAAAACCCGAAAAACACAAAAGAGTAAGAACAAAAACAAAAGGAAAAGTAATAAAATAATAAAATAAAATAATAAAAATAAAAGGAAGGAAGAGACCATTATTCGTTAAAACATTCTTCCAGACATCCATTCCTCTGGTATATAACATTCTTCCAGACATCTATTTAGAAGTTGCAGTACCATTTTCTGAAGTGCATCTCCTCCATACTTAATGGTCTCTATTATAATATTATCAGGACCAGGGGCTTTTGAGTTTTTCATCTGTTTAATAGCATGCTTCATTTCTTCCATAGATATGTCAGGAATGTCCTCTGAGCCAACATTAATTATTCTGCGATTATTTTCTATGATTTTATCATGTGTAGATTTTACTCGTGAGCTGTACAATGAATTATAGAATTTTTTTGCTATATTTAATATTTCGTCTTTGTTATTGCTCTCGGTGCCATCTTCTTTGTACAAAGTTAAGATTTGTTTTTTGCCATTTGATAATTTCTTTTGCAAAATTTTTGCAAAGTCTTCTTACATATTGTTTATAGGCGACTGCCATACAAATTGTATGAAGCAATGTCGTCACTAAATTCAATTTTTATAAAAATTGTTAAAAAAAGTTTGAGATGTGCTAATACAATGTTAACATTATTTATAGAAAATTAAATTATCTAGTTAGGGTTTTTCGGCTTTTTTCGATATTTTTAAAAAATTTGAAAATATAGGCAGTTAAACTCATAAATTTATCATAAAAAAAATTTCTTAATAAAAAATGTTTGAGAAAGTCTGGATTTTTTTTGAAAAAAATGTTTGAGATTTTGTATTTGTCTATATTTGTACCAAATTTTCAGCGTTCTAGGTTTTATGGTTTCTGAGATATATGGAAAAATAAAGTAAAAATTCAAAAGTTGATAACCCCTAACTGAAACAAAAATTCTAAATTCTGAGTGTAAAAGTTTTGTAAGCCTATAACTGTTTATATATTCTGAAATTTTGGGCTCTGTTAATTGAGCGGATCAAAAGTTATAAGGGGGGGACGGACACACACGCAGACACACACACACACACACACACACACACAAACACACAAACAGACACAAGAAATGTTCTACTCCAAATTCTGTGTAAATCCGTGTATGGAACATATATATCGTCGGCCTTCGTGGCTCAGTTGGTTAGATGTCTGACTGCTGAGCAAAAGGTCCCGGGTTCGATTCCCGGTGGAGACACAGTTTTTAATTGTGTTTTCAGTCTGGATCTGTGAGACGATTAATATCGTAAGTCTCCAGAATGTGGCATCTTGTTATTGGGTGCGTGTTAAATTAATATTTGACATAGTACCTGTTAGTTGCCCGAGAAGCAATATTAAATAAATAAATAAATATATGCTGCGAAGCCTCTAAGTTGGTGTTTTTTGACTTCAAAGTTGGAAAAGCCGTGAAAAAAGTAGACCTCTGCATACAATTCTCGCGTATCCTGGCTTGAAACATTGTCGATATGTTAAGAGAACATAGTTCTCCTGAACAAATCGACAGTTGGAAAATGACTTGAATATTCATTCAAATTTTTATTCTTCTTCGGAAACGAACCATTGTTACATTGGTAAAAAAATGCTTTATCTGTGATTGCTGATAAGTGAATCATTAGAGGATTTTCGTAATATTCTACCCCGCTCCATTGAGAACGTTGAGTGGCTGCTACTCAGACAACATACATAAGGATTTCCATCATAAACATATAATACCTATATACCTCTGCTACTAAGAAGCAAACCTCAAACGTGGGTGCCCATTGAATGGATAAGTGGTAATGGCAGAGCGTCGCGAGTTCGAATCCTGCCTCGACCGATTTTGTTCACTTATTGCTCAAGCATTTATGCTTATTTTTGCAACGTAGGAAGATGTATTATGTTCTTATTATAATAATAATAAATTGGATTAATTTTTATAGCGCCGTTTTTGTGATAACCAAACCTCAAGGGCGCTTTGAATATAACTATTACAGGTTTTTGTAAGACTCGCGGAAGAAGTGAGTTTTCAGGTGTTTCCTGAATAGTGCTAAGTTGTCGATTTGCCTCAGTTCAGGTGGTAGTTTATTCCACGAGGCTGGTCCAGGCACAGCAAAAGCACGATCACCGAAGGATGTAGTGTTGACTCTATTTATTTCAGTTAACTTGCCAATCATGGATGTGGTGGCTGACCGAAGTGTTTGTTGCCGCTCGTTTACGGTGAGAGGGATGCAGAAGTCTGAAAGATACGTCTGAAAGATACTTGTATAACAAGGACATATTCATATTGTAGATCTTTTTCAGTGTATGATTTATCAGTTTATTCATGATGCATTGGATCATATTAATTGGCTGAATTTTTTTGGGTAAAAGATCCAAAGGTCGCCACTTTGTCAAGTTCGCTACAGGATCTTCGATCACCGAATCTCTTTGATCTCTTTATGGAGGCAAACCATTGAGATTTGAGTCCTCGAAATAATAAGAGAGTATAATATTTTGTTTTTTTTTCACAAAAGAAACAGATGTTTGATGTTCTTGATCCCCTGATTTTGATAAAAAATAGTGTGCAAATTTGGCAAGTAAACGTAAATTATAAGAAAAATAAAAAAAACATAAACCTACCGTAGTTTTAACATTGTCAAATGATGTAAACGAGACAACAGAAAAACAAACAATAAAGATATCTGTATTGGCATATGATAGAGCCCTCACACGTTCATACGCTTCCTGACCTGAAAACAAACAAATGTTTAGCATTATAAATCATGGAAGTTTAGTTTCTATAAATTTATTTATGTTTACTCACAATGTTTTAAGAATTGAACGTCTGATATTTTCCACTGAAAAACCAATTCAATTATATAATATAGGTCATTGGGTGAAGGCGCTCATGGAGGGAACTCCGAGGGAGGATGAATCAAGAAAAAACATTCCGAAATAGCAATGCGTGGAATTCCAGAGGGTACCGATATAACTATGACCGAGACCACTCCTGAAACACAGATCGCTCGTCTGTTGAAAGAAGAAGAAGATGCATCATTGGGTTTCATTAGTGTTTCTATGTGAAAATATCAATGTCTTAAAAAAACGCCTTTCCATGGCTGCTAATAGGCACTATTTTACGACTTGGCAAACTTTTCATCTCATTACATGGCCGAACCATCTGATTAAATCAATTAAGATTTACTTTCTATAAATGTTTGTATTACCTAGTAATATAATATAATTAATATTCAATTTATTATTTTTTTTAATTTAATTTAATTTTATTTTACTTCCGGGAAATTTACAGTATAATTACATTTTTTATATATATGCATTTTTAGTATAAGACTAAAACCAATAACAAATTTCCACATTATTAACAATAAATGTTGACTGCTGTGCTTAGTTACATATGAAAAACATTTATATCTGAATGAAAGTGCATAAGTGTATGTATTTATGTACATATGAGTGTAAGGATGTGTATATGTGTGTGAGTGTGTCTATATAGGTGAAAGAGAGAATGTATAGGTACCTGCAAGCTCACATAGATTACTCCATTCAATTTTGATACTTCAATCATCCAGTGAAATTCAATCATTATTACGTGAACTGATGGCAGTAGAAAATGAATTAGGTCCTAAAAGAAACATATCGACATCCAGATGTTCGTGATTATAAGTGTTCATCATGTGTATGAGGGGTGCGTTTTTCGTGTAAGTATTATTACGGTGCGGTATGTGAAACGAATGTTCTAAATACCTTTTATTGGAGCATTGGATATACATACAATGCTGATTCTAACTGTCTATTATGTTTTATGTGTATTCCTATGTTCTGTTGGTGTTTCTTTTAATTAATAAAAAAAAATCCTCTATTTGTCATTGGTAAAGAAATGTAAATTGAGAGTAGGTAGGTACCTAATCACTAACATAGGTTTTTAGGAAGTGTCAAATAAACAAATTTAGTTGAGTACTTACCAGCAGTATCAAATAGTTCCAGACAATATGTCTCGTTGGCAACATCTACATTAGTGATATAATTATCAAAAACGGTAGGAACATACTGCGATGGAAATTCTTTATCGGCATATCTCATTAACATACATGTCTTTCCTACAGCACCATCACCTACCACCACACACTTTATTATCTTTGATGGCATTATATCTTCTTGTTGATTCAACACTGTTTTTTGATTTGGAAAAATGTTCACTTTACTAACTCTTTAAGAGATGTATTCGCCATCGGATACATACTTATCACTAAAACTGTGGGTTGGAATAAATATTATAATTTATTAACAGTGCGTCTTTGATAAATAAATATGTATCGATGTTTTAAAATATTTATTTGTTTATTTAAGATATAAAGATAAATTAATGTACCTCTTCAAAATGATAAAAATCTAGTGCTCGGTTAGGTGTTTACACATGCTATCGTAAATTAATGATATTTATCGATATTTTTGTCGTGGCCGCCCGAGAAAGAGTTGGCATGATCATATAAATGAGATTTTGAAAGATGGTAATATACGAAGTAAGAATAATAGGAGAGCATGTATGACGCGATGCATGGATGTAAATGAGGCAAAACATGTATGTCAAGATAGAGGTGTCTGGCGTTCGGTCCTCTCTGCCTACCCCAAGTAGGGATACGGCGTGATCGTATGTATGTACATATGTATGTATCGATATTTTTTTTTAAAGAAGGAATATGTTCTTGTAACATAGAAATCTTATACATGCCTTAAATTAAGCATATTGCGGTTGTGCTTTGGAGAAAGAAATCGGTCATGGCAGGATTCAAACTCGCGACTAACCCTGAGCTTTAACCGCTCTGCCAACACCCATATTTTATAAAGTCATTAAAAAATAAAAATGAAGTACTTAAAAAACCAACAATAAACAAAAAAATAGTAAATGGTTTAAACAAAATGATTCCTGCTTAAATATATTTGTTTAATTGAAGATTATTGTACATAGATTGTGGTAGAGCGGTAAGCGCGCTGGATTAGTAATCCAGTGGTCGCGAGTTCGAATCCTTCCACGACCGATTTTCTTCCATATGTGACACCGGTGGTTGTGAAGCAGAAGTGAAAAGACGCATCGCCATGGCAAATGAAGCACTGGGAAAGCTCACAAAAGTGTGGAAAGACAGGACCGTCACAAAAAACACGAAGGCTGATATTCTCGATGTTCCTGTATGGTGTGGAAACATGGACACTGAGGGAGTCAGAGCGAAAGAGGATCGATGCTTTAGAAATGTGGTGCTGGAGGCGTATGTTGCGCATCCCATGGACAGCAAGAAGAACGAATTTGTCAATTCTGGATGAGCTGAAGATTTAGGATCATCTGTCGACGATATGTTACAGATGCATCCTTCAATTCTTTTGACACATTGCCAGAAGGGAACCATACTGCCTCGAGAAGTTTGTTGTGATGGGCAGCGTGGAAGGACGGAGATCTCGTGGTCGCTCACTGACCAGATGGAGCGATTTGGTTAAGTCCACACTGAAAGTCACCCACCGCTTACCCGGTTATCTCAGGCGCGTTAGCACCTCTTTACCCGCACTTACTTGCAAATCTTTTTACGCAGGCGGGCTCGGGGTTTGCCCACACATCAACAAACTCTTCGAAACGAGCAACATTGTGATAGTTCTCCAGCACATTGTGATAGGTTAAGTCCACAATGGGGTCTTCGGTGACTGGTGTTCTGCGTTCAGTCCAAAATAGATTGGCATGGAGGCAGGCCATACGTGTGGCGATGGACTGCAGCCGCTATCCTCAGTCATGAGTAAAAGGACGAATATATATATAAATATATATCACAAGCATTTATGCTTAATTTAAGGGATGTATGAAGTGCATATAGGTACAAAAAATATCAACGACACGTTGTTCTTGTATTTTGTTCACGTTGTATTAAAAAACAAGCGAAATTAAAGAAAAATGAAATCGATCTAACAACGACTGAGTTTAGTAGGTACTTAGTTTTGCTTTAGCATCACGTACAGTACTCATAATTGAATTTCATACATACATAATAACTGTTCAATTTTATCAAAATAATTAAGTAGGAAATATGCATTGCCATCAGTTACACACAAATTCTAAAAGTTTCGGACATCTACATAACTGGTCGGGAAGTAAGTAAAATATCGATATCAAAATTATAGTAGTTACAGATTTTATTGATCCATTTATGATTCATTTGATATTTTGAAAAAAATTTAACAATTTTGTATTTCTGAACATGAATTGTGACTGCCAATACATGTTGCATAATAATCAAGCTCTATTTATATTTACATAAGATCGATATTGAAACTTTGAAAATGCTATTCTCAAATTATTTTTTTGATTTACTTCTTTATGGACAATAACATCTCAATAGAGACGAAGTTAGGATATAATAGGAGAACCAGGAACTCAGGCACATACAGGGCTTACGACCTGTCATAGGCTGGTTTACGTGATCACTTTATGCGCTTGCCAAATGTTCACCAATTATGTCAATAAAAATATCATTTGATTCCCGACAGGGAAAAAATCCAATTTTTGCGTATATGCAATTAAAAAATATATTCTATTTACTTCTATAATGATTAATGTCTGCTATATAATTTATCTTTCATAATCGGTTCCATACCTATTTCATTTATATTTTTTTAATTTAAACATAAATACATACACAAATTAATATTCACATCACAACACTAATTTCATAAATTATTTACACATATTTATGAAATATTCACGTCACAATATAATAACTCTTACATTTTCACAATATTTTACATTTAAATTTTTATATCTTAATTTGTGTAGACGAATTTTATTATTATCTTGTCATTTAAATGAATAATTTCGTGCAACTGTTTGATAAACCATTTATAAAGTAAACAAAATATTATGATTAATATGAGTGCAATTGAGGAGTGGTGTATAGAGATAAAAAACCAACTAACGTCTACTTAATTATATAAAACATGTTCAAACTTATTTTAATGTGCAACCCTATGTTTCTTAAACTTTTTTTAAGTTCGAACAATGTTTCAATAAATTGATTTTTTTATTGCATATACGCAAACATTGGAATTTTTTCCCTGTCGGGAGTCAAATGATATTTTTACTGACAAACTTTTTAATATCTCAATAGAGACGAATTTGTGATGTTGTATAAGCGCAACATCAACACTATTATTTTATTTTATTTTTTTATGTGAATAATAATTTTTGTATGTATTTATGTATGTATCCGTTCAATAATATTATGTTTACTAAATATTATGCCGGTTTACTTTGAACCGACTATTTTTTTATAATTAATTTCATCTGGATTATGTAATATGTATATAACTAGATTTATTTGTGATTTCTACGTATTTTGTTAAGTTTTATGTTTCACCATTTTCAATGTATTAGATATAGGACTAATTTTAACTTAATTTTAACTTATTGTATTTTTTAAGTTTTATGTTTCACCATTATCAATGTGTTAGCTATAGGACTAATTTTAACTAAATTTTAACTTATTTTTTTGCAAACTGAAAGCGCCCTTGAGGTGACCACGGTTGTCACTAAACGGCGCTTTATAAATTGTCCTTATTATTATTATTATTAAATTTTAAAAAAATATGTAGGAATATTGGTATGGAACTGATTATGAAAGATAAACTATATTACAGACATAAATTGTTATAGAAGGAAATCGAATATATTTTTTAATTGCATAAACGCAAAAATTGATTTTCCCTATCGGGAAAAAAAATTTTTTCCCTATCGGGAGTCAAATGATATTTTTATTGACATAATTGGTGAACGTCGCCCAAGCGCATAAAGTGATCACGTAAATCAGACGATGACAGGTCGTTAACACTATTAGCATCTTGAGTTCCTGGTTCTTCTATAATATCCCAACTTCGTCTCTATTGAGATATTAAAAAGTGTGTCAGTAAAAAAAATGTTTTGAAAAAAAATATTAAGTGTGCAAGAACACATACCTATATATTATTCTAGCATTATTAAATAGATGATTTAATAAAATATGAGTACGTAATACTATATTAACTAAATATTATTACGTGTCACTGTTGCCATATTTTTTGTCGGCCTACATGGCTCAGTGGGTTGGCTATCTGATAAAAGTCCCGGGTTCGATTCCCGGTGGAGACACAGTTTTTAAATTGTGTTTTCAGCCTGGATCTGTGAGACAAAAAATATCGTAAGAATCCATTTCCTGTCCCAAACACAAGTTTTTAAAATTTATTGGGACAGTAGGTACTTATTTAAGAAATGATTTTGATTTTTGTATTATTTTTCTATGTTTTTAAATTAATATTTGACATAGTACCTGTTAGTTGCCCGAGAAGCAATTTTATTATTAATACTATTATCAAAACCTTTAAAACGATTTTGTTTAAAACGATTGTATGAAAAATAAATACAGGTTTATATATTTTTGTTCAACATGGCTACGTATGGGATATCTACCAGCCATCAGGATTAGGATCCATTATATGTACTCCTCAGAAGAAGCGCACTACGTAGCGTCGCGTCGGGGAGAGTTTGCAATCTGCTCAGGAAAATAATAATTCGAGTTTTAAAAAGACACCGGTTGTAAGAAGATGGAATCAAAGAATTAGGAAGATCGTTCCACAGTCGGGCTGGTGTGTTAATAATATAATTTGAGAAGCGACTGGTTTGTGTATATTGAAGGTTTACTGTGAACGAGTGTTGAGATTGAGTAAAGCGAGTGACTCAATTGTGAATGGGTGGAAGAGGGACCAGGAAAGGGATGCAAGTTCTTCTGAGCATCTCCCGTGGTAGTTATCTATCGAATATACTTATAATACCGACCTTCCGTGTCTGTGGTCTAGTGATTGCGATACATCAGTCAATGATGGATTGTCAATCATACATAAATACGTCTTTGTACAGCATCGAGGGTATTCAGTAGGTATTGGGGGGCGCCACTCCAGAGCTGTCTACCATATTCAATTATTTGGCGTATTTGCGCATGGTAGAAAAAAAAATGAGTTTTCAATAAAATATATAATAAGCTCATATTTTTTGGAGCCGAGTTTCACATACGCTTCAATGGAGCTCCTGTAGTGTAGTTGGTATATTATGGTTACTCCTAGCAGGTCTATAGATTTTCTGTTAGCTAGGGTGCTTCCTTTGAAAGACACTCTTCGCAGAAATTAGGCAGGATTGGGTATTTGAGACGTAAAAAGAGACAAGATTAATTTTGATTTCTTTCACGCCAAGTATTAATGGAGTGTAGGTAACTATTCATTTTAAGATGAAGGTCTTTCCATGCTTCATACAAATCACTCTGTTTAGGTTTTTAAAAATATATAAATAAATAAATAAGAACATTCTAAAAATATTCTGCGAACAATAAGAAAGTTTGACAATTGAATAAAATTGATAAGCATTATCGCTGTGATAAGCACTAGCGAATAAAAATACATAGTTTTATCATATCCGCTGATGTTAGTGAATGTTCTGCAGTAGGAAATCATTTAATTTTAATTTATTTATTATATTTTATTAATTCATTTCAAATCAATAATCACTATTATGATAAATTATTTGCTTGTAAAAATGAAGTTATAAATGTTCACACTAGTGTCATCTATGTAAATGCTTTTGAACTTGTTTTGATGACGCAATGGAATACACATATTTTCGAAAAAATCCTCTTGAGACAGGAAAATATAGCAGAGATTCAAACCATCGTATTTTCACCTCAGAATATTTTAGAATGAGTAATGCTTTGATAGGGTTTGTTTAGTAAAATTGTTGAACGTTTTGCAGTCGGTGATATCCTCTGGGAAATTCTCGTAGATGGCCTTATTGAAATAATATTTCAAATAAGGTACAATGAAATAAATATGATAAAATATTTAACTTTGAAACAAAGATGGCGTTCTTGTATATTAACATTTAATATACATATATATCTTGTAAACATTTTGTAAAAATGGCATTCAATAATACTTATTTTTATAATAATAATAATAATAAAAAACACTTCCTTGCACCCTGCGCAAGTGGCGAGTTTATTGCCGTATGGCAATTTCTTCCAACTAACCAGTGTTACCAGCCCAGAGAAGCAATATTTGCGTGAGAAATGAATTTAAATAAATTTCTCCTCGCTGGGGATCGAACCCAGGACGCCCGCACAGAAACCAAGCGGCTTAACAACTGTGCCACGGCGGTCGGCATTTTTCTTTTCTTCCTTGCAGTATAATGTTGATATATCCTATAGGTACATTTATCCAATATATATTTTTCGTAGTCGTTGATATGATTGCCTTTCATTTTGAATACATTTATTTTTTTACATATATTTTTTTATTTCCATTTATTTTGAATATATATTTGTTGTTTGTCATAATAATTAGGTCCTCAGGGATGCATCCTTCCCCATGTGTGAGCACAATATTAGAAGGTGATTCTCATCCTGGATTTTTATCTGTTTGTCTATGATAGTAAATAAAAAAGGCGCTGGCTAAAAATAGTTCTTCCACTCATTTTATTAATCAACATTTTCGCATGTCACAAAATTTGGATTCAGCAAAACAGAATTCACACAGGTCAAGGACGATGTAACTACCAAATGTGGAAATAGGAAAAAGGGATTCTCTGGAATGTGACTGTGGAGCAGAGAAGCCAAACTATCCAGTTGGGGTGGCGCTGCTAAAATTGATATGGACCCTCTTATCAAGGCACAAAAAGCTTTAATTAAGGTCATACTGAAAAAACCATTTACATATCCAACAATTCAATTATTTAAAGATTTTTCAGTTTTCAACATTCCACAGTTATAATTATATCAAAATGATTTCTATATATTTTTGTAAAAACAAAACAATTCACATGACACCACAACACAATTACGAGACAACACGCACTTGCATTTTCTCTGCATGACTCCAAATACAAACACGACATTTGGACAAAGACATTACTATTATTTAGCACCAAAAATTTTTAATACGATAAAAAACGAAATGACGGACATACAGTTGATGAATAATGTGAAACTCAAGGGAACAATAGAATAATCCAACTGTCGATTTTTTCAAGAGAATTTATTCTCTTAACATATCGACACAGTATTAAGCCAAGACCCGCGTATAAGGAATACTAGGAACATTTTGTATGGCGTAGTGGACTTTTTGCATGCTAGCTTCGCAGCATATACGTTTCCATACATGGATTTACTCAGAATTTGGAGTAGAACATTATATTTATGTGAGTTTTGTGTGTTTGTGTATGTCTGTCCCCCCCCCCCCCCCTTATAACTATTGATCCGCTGGATTTGCAAAGCCTAAAATTTCAGAATATAAAGACAATTTTAGTTACACAAAACGTTTATACTCTGTATTAAGAATTTTTGTTCCAGTCAGGGGTTATCAACATTTTAATTTTTATGGCATTTGTCCACATATCTCAAAAACTATAAAAGTCAGAACGCTGAAATTTTGTACAAATATAGTCAAATATAGTATGTCAAAATGGATTTTGAAAATCAGTTCCAGGGTTTCATAAAATGTTTTATTAAGTAGCAAAAAATTGGTATGACAAATTTTTGTCTTTAACTGCCTTTATTTCCATTTCTTTTAAAAATATCGAAAAATGCCGAGACATGTAAACTAGAGAATTTCAAATAAACTACCGACCGCCGTGGCACAGTTGATAAGCCGTTGGGTTTCTGTGCGGGCGTCCTGGGTTCGATTCCCAGCAGAGGAGAAATTTATTTAAATTCATTTCTTACGCAAATATTGCTTCTCTGGGCTGGAAACACTGGTTAGTTGGAAGAAATTGCCATACGGCAATAAACTCGCCACTTGCGCAGGGTGCATGGAAGTGTTCATTATTTATTATTATTATTATTAAACTAGAAAGTTTCTATAAAAAAGGCGTACATTATAGTTACATATATATCTCAAACTTTTTTTAACAATGTTTGTACTTACAAATTAATATTAGTGACGACATCGCTTCATACAATTTGTATGGAAAACACAATATCCAAGTTCAACCTATACATACTATCGCTATCGACAGTTGGATCTCATGTGTTACATGCAACTAGTGGATTAGAAACAAGGGCATTATATACTGCGGAAATGTCATCAAGTTACAATAGTTTATAGTTTATATTTTTTTATTTTTTTAAAGGTATGTTTTATAATAAGTTCTAGTTTATAACAAGTCTAATATTTTTCTTCCGTCAGATATAACGCAAAAAAAATCTGCCACCTCGGAACAGGCTCAACCTAGTGAGGTGGTTTATACCAAGTAAAAAATATAAAAAAAATGTTACATACATACATACATACCTACCATCAAGCCATGTCCCTCACGGGGAAGGCAGAGAGAACCGAACGCCACTTATTTCTATCTTGACATACGTGTCTGTTGTACACGCTTCTAACATTTCCGTTACATACCTACTATTTATTTAAATTATACTTTTTCTGATATTTTATTGTCTGTATATTGTTTAGTTTCGATAATAAAAAAAATCTAGTAGAGAAATGCCCGATATGTAGGTATGAAGGAGTTTGAGTGGACATCCATAGGGCGACTCCAGAGGCTGTGAAGTGGCTGGCCGAACGGAAGCCAAGAATGTAGAAGAACAATACTCGATGACGCAGCCAAAGGTGCAGGAAAAGCCGTAGCCACACAAAAAGATAAGTAAACTAAGTACAAAATTTTGAAAATGAGGTACTTAGTGCTTTTTAATTTAGCACACATGTATCGTGCTCCCATTTATAAGGTTATGCACACCCACGCAACTGTCGCTGGTAACCCACATTGTTGGTATGTAATAAATAAAATCTTAAAATCAAATCTTGCTGACAGCAGTGATCGTAATAATTTGAAATTTGGAGCGTCGCAAATCTCGATGAAAAATCTTGAAATCATAATAGGTATATAAGAAGGATATTATTTTTAAATATATCTATAAGTGTCTGAATACCTAATATTTTATTAAGTAGCTATCATATTCCATCAACATTGAAAGCTTTAGTTTTAAGTCGATTACTATCAATGAAATGTCTCTTTTAGCTTAGGAATATTAAGTAGGATCATAACTTGAGCTGAGACGAGCGACGCGACATTCGACAGTTTTGTCGTACGACTTAAATGGCGTCGGCCAAGCAGAACACAAATTTTGAGTTGTCGTTAGGTTGATACATGCGCATATATTAACTGTTTTCTTTTTTTCCATTTCTTGACTGGTTAATTGGTTATTTATTTTATTATTTTTGTTTTTTTATTATGTATGTTATGTTTTATTTCAATCTTGTTTATTCTTCCTCCTGCTACAACTAATGTTCTTTTTCTTCATTAAGTATTTTATTGTTAACCATTTATGGAAACTTTGCTGGTTTATTTGATTATTATTTTGTACCATTACAATTTATTAATAAAACTGTATGTTTCCTTGATAAATAAATACATAAATAACTTCACCCACTCTATCGAAAATTTTTATTTGGAAAAAAATATCAGTCATATGAGCAAATTTATTTTCCAATAAGTAGAATTATCTTATTGAAGAATTAAATAAGTATGTAAATTAGTTCAGGAGGGCAAGTCTGGTCCGATCGACGAAATGAAAACCCTAGTGATTACCCATATCATGGATATAATTAATATACTCCATACGATAATTATATCCACGATATGGGTAATCACTAGGGTTTTAAAAATTGTGCATAGTATAAATTGTGCCTCTGAAGATGCTAGTTGTATCTAACGAAAGTGCTAATGCTCATCAAATTGTACTTATTGTGGATTAAAAGGTGATTTATTTTTATGAATAAATTTACTTTACAAATTTATACGTCTAACTATTTATGCGCTTAACTATTTATTTCCAAATTTTGTAAAAAGGTCGAAAAACGACACAACACCCCGATTAGATCATTATATTTTCCTTAAACAAAAATTGTATAATAGCAATATAATATCTCCTATTCTGACATACATAGATACATACAATACATATTTTGTATTCTCTCGGATATCTGCAAAGACACAGATAATACTGATGATACAGGAGACGCCCACACGACAAAGCGATAACCGTCGCTAAGTGGCAAGGTGTACCTAAGGTCCGGACCCGTAAAGTATGTAATTCTTATATCTATAATTAAAAAAAAAGACATTTTGATTCTACATTAATTTAAATTTTATTCTGCACGATAGGCCTATTTCGCCTTGTTAGGGCAATAACTAGCTTATATAAGCTAGTTAATGCCCTAACAAGGCGAAATAGGCCTATCGCGCAGAATAAAATTAAAATTAATGTAGAATCAAAAAGTCTTTACTTTTAATTATAGATTTAACTTAACTTTCTAAAATAGTAGTTTTCGATTTTGTTGTTTTGATTTGTTTCAATTTCCAGTATTTTCTTTTTTTATTTTTGAATATGTGTTTTGATATATTTGAATCGTCTATAATTCTATATGTATTACTCATTTTTCAATTATTTTCATGTTTTTCTTTTTTTTGGTTTGAATATGTATTCTGATATGTTTTCTCATTTGAGTATTCTTCTTTTTCATTTATTTTCAACCTTTTTATGATGTTTATTTGATTTTTTTTTGTTCATGTATGATTTGATTTAATTACTTTTACTTTTATGTTGACTTTGCTTTGTATTGATATTTTTTATTTTTTTATAAGTGCTTCCCTCATCAAGCACAAGATTGTAATCTTTTTGATGAGGTACTGCAGGGAAAAATATGTAAGAATATTATTACTAGTGAATTTATATATTGATTTGTATTATAAAATATATTAAAAATAAAATAAAATAAATAAATGGAATTCTACCAAATAAGAACTTCGTCGATAATTATGTAATTCTTCTTCCTGGCCTCTTCCCAACTCATCGTCTGTGAAGACTGTTGGGGTCAGCTCTCCTCGTCCTCAGGCTGTACACTCTTCGGTTCTGGGCCGCCTCCAATGTCAATTCTTGTCTCAACAATTGTGAACTCCTTAGCGCCATCCATGTTTATTTTGGTCTTCCCCTATTTGTTGGTCGGGGGATGTCTACGGCCATAGCCTGGTTCACAATGTGATCCTCGGGACTTCTTAATATGTGACCATACCACACATACATATTTTGTATAGAAAACATAATATCTTAAAAAATTAAATTATTTAGATTTAAGGGTTTACGATTTGGTAAGTATTCTTCAACTAAAATTGCCATCAAAAGTTGGATCTCATGTTTTATAAATGCAATATTTGAAAACATTGCATGGGATTTTAAACTTTATGAGCGTTTTGTTTGTCGCAAGCTCCACTTGGATGTTCCGCGTCATTACGTTATTTTCAGCCTTATTCATTATTTTAAGACAATTTGAAAATACTTTGTTTTTTGTCAGTAGGGGCGGGCTTGTGAAGGGAAAGGGAAGGGAGGGGAGGGTTGAAGAATTAATTTTATAATTTGAAGTCGACTCATTGATAAAGTTTGTTCTCAAAAGAAGAATTTCAACCACTTAAGAGTTTACCTTAATTGATTTTTTAAATACCTTCCCCCCCAGAGAGTGATGAAAAGCAATCTACTGCCGCTGAGATATAATTTGCCGATGAATAACTTACAAAACTAGGGATTTGTTTCTTATTACTAATAGCCGCCAATGACCATCTTAAGATTTATTTGAATAAGTACCTAACTAGGTACTAGTTTGAAAAAGAACTGGCAATAAATATCAATTACCTATTTAATTTTTAATGTGAATGTTTTATTTTAATAAATAAAAATTATCATCATTTACAGTCCATTATAAGCCTTGGTTTCCACAAGAACTTTCCGCCATTGAACCCGGTCCATGGCCCGCACTTTATAAATACCTACACCGATTGCTTTCAATTCCTTTTCTACACCAACCATCATTGTGCATTAGCTTATAAAAGTGTGGCGGGACTAACAGTCCCATCACTAGACTCCCCCTCCAGGCGACCCGCCGGTTATAACGAGCGGTTGGGCCGCGAGGCCGCCATTCTCTGGGGACCTCCGTCCGGTTGAAGCGTACGCGTTGTCATCTCCATACTGTTCGCGAATTTGTATTCGTAGTTTAAATTTTGTGATAAATAACATTTCTTAACTTTGTATATCGTTTGTCTAATTAATAAATCAGTAGATAAGTATTTCTTCCATCTTTCAATATTGATATACCAACTGCTTCTTTTCATAACTGCTTTATTTCGTGTCTCTCTATACTGTACGCATATTTCAGGTATCGTACATTATAAATGGGGAACGGTTTGTCCATATAACACGTGTGGACAAACCGTGAAGTAGGTACACGCCCGGTTAGCTCGATTTTAACCCAAGCGTGCAAGAGTTTTAACCAAAGGTTTATTCGTTCGGCAGTTCGATCCTGTTAAAACGAATAAGTGGTTCAGGGTATCAAACCCTCGATGATTTATACCACTAGTTCCATACCTCCAATACTCCCTTATTAATTAAAAGCCTAGAGAAAAAAAGCCTAAAAAAGGAAGCTCGATATGAGCACTTATCCCAAAACACCAGTCTCGTCTTACCAAAAACGACTCTCAATTTTGTATGGGTTGTGAACCTCATTGCTAAACGATTTGAAATTTTATTTCAATAAATAAATAAATTTTTAATGAATAGTTATTATTTTTTTATTTTCATTTTTATTTATTTCTAATGTTTTTTACTCTATCGGGAACTCAAGGTAAAAAATAACAAAAATAAAATAAACCTTAACAAATAACGTAAGATAGTAAAAATAAACATTATGTATACACTAGTAAAACCCGGCAGACG
The DNA here is from genome assembly GCA_963576475.1 of Molanna angustata. Lineage (NCBI taxonomy): Eukaryota > Metazoa > Arthropoda > Insecta > Trichoptera > Molannidae > Molanna > Molanna angustata. The sequence continues at coordinate 27,005,592 of OY754987.1, forward strand.
TTGTTTTACCTGTTTAATTATTTACCTCTAAATATATAGTAATGGTTGATCGGTATGTTTCCTTTTTATTATTTAACATTATTTTTTGATTTTTTAAATTATTTATTGATTTATTTATTCCTTTATTTCTTCACTTTTATTTATTGTTTCACTCATTCGATCATTGATTTATTTATATTTTTATTTAATATATATTTTTTTTATATATGGATATATAGGATTTTTTTCTAATTTAAGTTAATTTTTTTATTAAAAATTTTCTTGCAATACCAAATAGATAGGTAATTTTTCATAAACTATTGTGCGAGAAGTTGAATAATTGAATTAAGCTTCATACGTTTTCTGCTATGCGCGGAACGAATCCCTAAAATTCAATGACAATCATAGATAATTTTTTGTATACTCTTATGTGAGATATTAAATAAATAAATAAATTTTAATTCATAAACCTTCTCATGTGCGCGTTGAATTTACCCACTATGTTTCATTTCAAAAACAAACCTTTTTTATCAATTTTTTTGTGTTTTTTATCAATATTGAATAAATAAATGAGAATGCATTAAATTTTTCCTGAATGAGCTGATTAAATTTCCAAAGTTTCATCGCAATCGGATGGTTGGTTTGGGAGTCCTACGCTCACATACAAGCAACCAAAAAAGTATACGTACATTCATTTTTATATATATGATATAGATATCTTTTTTGTGCCATTTCTGGCCCCTCGACGGACTTCGGCTACCACTCTGGCGTAGGCATCAATGTCTTGAGTTAACCGGAGCAGCTCTTCCACTTTGTGGATTCCGGTCCATTCCCTTGCGTTTCCTTGTCAAAACATCTGCCTCCTACCCACACCGATACTACCCTCAATTGTGATGAGGTGCAGTAGATCGTATTTATCGTAACGGAGAATGAGGACCAAGTATGTATGACAAAAACATATTTTTTACGCGCAAAAAAAAAACTACAAATGTTATAAATAAACAAAAAGACCTACCATCGTCATCAAAAATAATATGTATGAATGCATGAATATATGTATGTATGTATATATGTATGTTTGTATGTATCTATGTATGATTGTATATATGCATGTATGTATGTATGTATTTATGTGTGTGTTTATGTATGTATGTATGTATGTATGTGTGTATGTATGTATGTATGTATGTATGTATGTATGTATGTATGTATGTATGCATGTATGTATGTATGTATGTGAAGCGAACGCGACGACCTCTCAACAAGGTTACGTCCGCTTTTGGGAAAATCAGCGAAAGAAACTCTTTCGCTCAAATTAATCCACCGCAATCAGAGTAACCCAGCTGACTCGGTCCGGTAGAAAACCGGCTATATAACGTCCCCAATAGACCGAAATATAAGCCGATTAACAGAAAGACCGATCGCTTTCTGTCACTCTAATGACGTAGGAAATTTGAGTATATAACGTCTACACAGAGACGTTAGTTGCTTCTTTTCCCGACTAATAATTGCTGGCTTTCGTTGAAGCTACAGTGAAGTGCAAAGCGAGTTGGTCGTAGGTGAACCCTTGCAGGTTCTCCAACTGCTATAGGCTCAACCACCACCGTCTGGTTACGAACCTGTCTCAAGGGAGAGTCAGCGTTCGTTCAAACACAGCACGGCTGGGAGCTAAATTATACGACTGTTTTTTTTTGCCAGTAGGTACAAATAATGAATATAAACTACTGATATTGTGGTCAGTTCAATTCAAATAACATTGGGCTTATCTCAACTATCGAAACCCAAAATCCGCGATTCTCTTTCAAACGTCCACCTAGGTATTTCTGGTAAATCTAAGGTATCAGTTATAAATGAAAGACAATTTTCGTGTTCTTCCAGCCAATACTGGAAGATTGTTTACTGAAGACTGAAGACTACCGAAGACTGACTGAAGACTAACTCATTTTAGGGCAAACAATCCCTTTTATACACATATGTCAACAATAACATGCCACGCAATGGCGTACACAAATTATTATTTTTATTATTAATTAATTTTACATGTTTCAAATTACATTCGGATTCAAGTTATATCCTGATGAGACAATGAACATTCATAAGAACAACGTCTGCAGATCATGATTCTGTAATAAATTAGTTTGAAATCATGTGATAACCATTTTAAAGTACTACACATGAAAATATATAAACGTTATCTGTCACACGCTCAATCACATCCAAGATGTTGGAGCCGAGTAACCGTTTATTTAAACAGATTTTAAATAAAAATTATATATAAATGCTGTCCTGCCACATGACAAAAGCTCAACTCTGCTTTTGGATGTCACGTGACCAATCCTCACCTCAGTTATTGGAATGTCACGTGACCAATCCTCACAGTGAGTGAGGATGTCATGTGACCATTTATTTCAAATATGAATGTGTCAATACTACAAAAACGCTGATCGGTATTGACATAATTTTTATGGTTGTAAATCATAATATTTTTTCTGATCACTAATTACTATAGATAGGATTTTTGGATGCCCTTTACCTGCGCGACGGGACTTAATCCCTTAAATCCATAGACGGTTCGTGAACAAAAATATTCATTTTTTTTCATATTTTATTTACAAACGAAATCGCTTTTACGCATTACAAGGGAAACATTACATGGAAAGCAAGTAATGTGACACATGTTGGGAAAATCCGATTTCATGATTTTTGCAGCCTTTTTCATACATATAAGCGGCGCCGTCTGTTATTAGCAATACTTCTACCACACGCATCGGTAGTTTCACTAATCAGAATGACAATAAATTTATCTGTTATTTCGTCTCGAATCATATGCATTTTTGATTCATATAACTTTGACAAATATTTTTTCCTGAGTGTTGATACACAGGGCACCTTGACTTTTTTTTATACTTCTCATCGAGACATTATTTTCTAGTTGAAACCATGGAATATTGCAGTGAATCATTACGTTTGTTAAATCTATATTAAATTGTGCTTGTGATTTTTATCACACGTCTTTTCCATGTGCATTTTAGATGCCAGATATTTATCGCGAATAGATTTTTCAAAAATCATGTACACATTACAAATATCACAGTACAATTTATCTCCTCTAACTAAGATTACTTCACGATCTTGAACTATATTAGACATGGTTCTTTAATATACTATGAAACTATTTACTTTGGTTCCGTTATACAATCGAAAAATGTATAGCAGAAATTTAAAACATGCGATAAATAGAAAAGATTTCACCAATATCTGCTCACGTTCCGGGTTCGTCTCTAAGATATCACTTAACTTGAACTTAATTACACTTAACGTTTTTTAAAACTTATATACATAATATGATCTCGACTTAACTAACTCAATTACTATTCTACCACTAGTGACTCTATACAAATAAAATACTTAGGCTAAAGCAGCTCGAAATGCTTAGCAGTAGCTTAGGATTTTTACACAGTTCGCGATCGTTAATAGTATCAACAATTAAAATGCGGTTTCGATATGCGCTATAATGTGCGTCACAATACATCTGCCAAGGCCAAGCGTTTACGGGCTACAAAATATTATACTAAATTATCTACATACATTGTTTACATATATAAGGGGGGAGGACAAGAAGTAGCCCCTCTGGCTACACAATATACTTTGTATTATGTCAAAAAAAAAAAAATTAAAATATATTAAGAAAAGTAAAACAATAGAAGTTGGTTACTTTGTTATTATAATACTCATAATAAATAGCAATATTTTGGTCACAATAACTTAAATTAATTATAATTTTCTCAGAAATATTTAGATTTCATAGTATGTATGTTATTTAAATTATTGCTATTATTTTATGTTCATACCGATATGAACAAAAAATAATAGCAGAATTGCGGGGATTTCCATTTTATTATCTGAATTCAACAACCCTTTATAATAGCAATAAATCATTTGTGTACAAAAGACAAATTCTTTGTAACTTGTATCAGTGTGCATTATGCATGTAGGTACTAACAAAATTTATTTTATTAACTACAAAGAAAATAAAACGTAAGTATAATATTTTTGTTTCACCCGACGCCAATGGTCAAGATTTTAAAATACCTGCACGAGCATCCAAAATTCCGATCTATACTAATTACAGACATTGAACTCACAAACACCCATCATCTCATTAAACCAAGTAAGGTGATAATAACATAGTACCTATAAATTATATTTGCTTTAAGTACGAGACCAATTCCCTAAATAATATTTAATAATTAACAAATCACTCATTTATACTTTATTATACACCAATACATATTCTAGAATGTTCACTTGTTGACAAACTAATATAATGACGCAATATCATGCAGGTGCCGTTGTTTACTTTTCCAAAATCTCGATGTACCTATTTTTTAATCATAACACACCTTAAAACTTGAATTAAAGGCCCTTGAGATTTGAATTAATCAAATTTTATTCGCTATTTATGATATCATAATTATAAACTACATGAAAAACTAACTTTTATCAAAATCCTACTATAAAAATTACAAAAACTGAATATACTCCATCAAAAAACGACAATTTAAATCAAAAAATAGCTTTAATATACATTAGTGGTCCTGATACACAAACATATCATAATTTTAAATCGAAAATATGATACTTTGAATATCTTCGTATCAAGTTTGAATTTCAATTTCGTAATATATACGCAGCATTTAAAACAACACGCGTGACGTCGTTTACGCGATGTTTTTACTACTGAACCATGACCAATGTCAATATCGTTGTATATTTTGCGCGCTAAACGTCATATGTCAAATCTGACAGATTGATGTCATCGCGATGTTTTTTTTACGTTATAAATATTCAAAATTAAAATGTCTCGTACTTAAAAACAAAATAGACTAACTAAACCTAACATTTTCAAAAACTTAAATTTAAAAAATGTTCCGACCTTGCGACGTCCGATACAGTATGTATTTATGTATTTATGGATAGTAATAATAATATGTGGATAATTTATATAGCGATTTGATTTTCACCCCAAGGTCGTATCCATGTATGTATGTTTTTTTTTTATAATGAACCAAAAGAATGCTCAAAATTCTGAAATAAACCTAATTGAGTTGAAAAATTCTCTGTCAATTTTGTAAGATGACAATCATTTTATATTATTCTCCAACTTTCCATTTATCCCGACACAAAAAACGAAAAAGGTAAATATTTGAGTGTGATGGATCTCTGTTGGATAATAAAATAAAATAAAGTAAGTATTATGTGGAAAGGTAAATAAAATATATTTTATATCATCATGTTGGTACCTACGGCTATTTAATAGATTGATGTTCCCTGAGAGAGAAGAGATGTTGTGCTGTACCAATTCATCACCCTAGATATATTTACTTCAAAAGAGATTTCATCTCTTGACATTGGCAGTGCTTTATACACACATAGGATGTCCACTGAAATAAAACTATTGTATTTTTTTTTATATTTTTGTTAAATAAGGACATCCAGAATACGTGCAGTACTATTTATATATGCATATATGTTCCCATACATGGATTTTCTCAGAATTCGGAGTAGAACATTTTATGTGAGTTTTGTGTGTGTGTGTGTCTGTGTGTGTGTCTGTGTGTGTGTGTCTGTGTGTCTGTGCATCTGTGTGTCTGTGTGTGTGTCTGTCTGTCCCCCCCTTATAACTTTTGATCCGCTTAATTTACAGAGCCCAAAATTTTAAAATACATAAAAAATTACAAGCCTATAAAACTTTTATACTCAGAATTGTGAATTTTTGTTTCAGTCAGGGGTTATCAATTTTTGAAATTTTCAGGGTTTCTCAAACATTTTTTATTAAGAAAAATATTTTTTTTATGATAAATTTTTGAGTTTAACTGCCTATATTTCCATTTTTTTCAAAATATCGAAAAAAGCCGAAACACCCCAACTAGATAATTTAATTTTCTATAAAAAATATCACCATTGTATTAGCACATCTCAAATTTTTTTTAACAATTATTATAAAAATTGAATTTAGTGACGACATTGCTTCATACAATTTGTATGGCAATAGCTACACATAATAATCTAAGAAGACTTAATAGTTTGATACTAATCTCCAAACATACATACATACCATCATGCTGTTTTCATATTCTGGGTAGGATCAAAGGACTGACCTCCATACTATCCTATCTTGGCATACATACCTAGGTACATGTGTTGTTGCATAGAAAAGCAAATATCTTAAAATATTAAATAATTTGTATTTATGGGTTTATAGTTTGGTACTTATTCTTCAACTGTACATACTATCACTATCGACAGTTGGATCTCATGTGTTACATGCAACTAGTGTCTATTAGGCCAATATTTGTTTGTAGGTTGGTTCTAATAAGAATGATGTACATATAGTGATACTACTTTTTATTTATTTATTTATACATCTTCTTGTACATAATATAAACAAATATAATTGTACACTGGCGGGCTTATTGCCCTTAGGCAATTTCTTCCAACCAACCAGATTACAAAGTATTACAACATTGTATATGTACAACAGCAAAAGAAATCATAGAAAATACGTATAACACTTAAATACTATTAAAACAAAAAAAAATAATTCATAGCAAGAAAAAAGGATATGGAAAGGTTATGAGAGGAAATCGGGATCAGGTGTTCAAGGATAAATATTCCTTCTTTAGTTTTTTCTTGAAAATACTAAGTGAGTTAGACGACGCAATATCCGGACTAAGGCTATTCCATAATCTTGCTGATTGTACTTCGAACGAAGAGCTGAGAAATTCTGTATTATGGATAGGGATGGAAAGTGTTGTACGTTCAGCAGATCGGAGTGGAAGTCCATGGTTGGATAAATAAGTGAATTTGCTTTTGAGGTACTGTGGCAGGTTTGGGTTCGAGAGAATATTGTACAATAGTGGCAAAATGTGTGTACTGCGCCGCTGGCGTATCCTGGGCCAACAAAGAAGATTACGGTAAGATGATATGCGATCAAATTTTTTCACCCAAAGATGAATCTGATACATGTATTCTGAATACGTTCAAGTTTAATAAGATGCACTTCATTTGCATCCAAATAGCATACATCGGCATAATCAAGCAATGGAAGAAGAAGTGATTGAGCTAGACTTATTTTACAACGGAATGGAAGGAAATTTTAAGTTTATTAAGTGAATTTTTATATATGCATAATCAAAAAAATCTGTGTAAGAGGATGACATCCCCAGAAACAGTCCTTATCATATTAAGTCGGAATGAATTATACTACAATAAACGCCACACTGTATTAAATTAGACGGTTGAGGCATGATTGAAAATAATCTATTGGTTTCTACAAACGGCGATGATCTGTAGTTCGTTGATCTTCACAAACCTTCGAAGACTGTCGAGTACCTATATACAAATTGCAGCTATTGAGGAGCGTGGCTGTAAGCTCTTTATTTATTTATGTAAATCTACATAAACATTACAGAAATAACAATAATACAATAGTACAATTAATTATGCAACATAGACAATTTAAAATATGCTGGCACTGCTCCGAGAATAAAATGCTCCAAGAGGATAAGTAATTAATTATAATACTAACAGAATCAGTTCTTACAAACCGAAAACAATTTACCAGTACCAACATCCAGTGGATAATAACTATTCCGCTAAGCAGCTCTTGTGTCTGAATAACTTTTTATTCATTTGAAATGACATAGGGCCGGTATTACAGTCTCAGTTTAAGAGCTAAACTCAAGTTTTACAAAAATATAGAGTATTACAGTGTCCGTTTAGGTCTAATCTTTCCTCAAATACGTCACTAAAACGACAAATATTTAACTCAACGTTTCTGGCGGATTAAGTACTTAACGGTGAGTCAACTGTCATTTCTCGACTCGTTGCTAGCCAACGCGTGTAGTTTCAGTGTTCTATCACTGAAGGCGTTAGTTGTCGACGTGTATCGACGGTGGCGCCACACAACAAAACAAACTGACAGCCATATTGAAATGATCATGGGCATTTAAAAGCATTATTTTGGTGAAAAAAAAAAATTTACCATGTTGGATGATTAAACAATTGTATTTCAAGACGTAGTGTCTCGTTTTGTAGTTCGTATTATTTGAGATTATTAAAATTTTGACAGATAATAACCACAGAAAAAGTAAAATATGTCTATAATTGAAGATTTAGTAACTGACATGTCATATTGCACTGTAATACGGAAATGGATTCAATCTCCCTTTAACAGTAATCTTGAGTTTAACAAACTCAATGAGTTGAGGGCCGACTGTAATACCGGCCAATAGTCCATAATACGGGCTTACCCTGACAAACTAAAGAAAAACAAAAGACACACTGACAATTTGATATTGTAAATGTGTCAAAGATACACATTAGGTATGGGAGGGATACTACATAGATTAGGATGGTAAGAGGAGGAATATTAAGAGTGTATCACCTTCAAGACTGTGTTCAGCAGCCTAATTCCCGTTCACTACATATTTTGCGTTAAGTTCCACTAATCTTTACGCACCACAGAAATTAACACAAAAATTAACGCCCTTCCAAATTCACCGAATTCTCGCTCTTTGTCCATGGCCCGCGTTAAGTTCCCGCTTATTTTAGATAACCTTAGTCTTCACACCATTTTTGTAAACCTAACCTACAAAAGTTTGGTAAAAATAGGTTGGTTAGGTTTGTTTGTAGTTATAATTGGCGTGACGTGTAGTTATAATTGGCGACTGCATTATATATTAAAAAAAAAGTAACTAAAATATTAAAATAAATGACTAAATTGGTATTTTTACCAAACTTTTGTAGGTTATGTTTAAAAAAAAGGTGTGAAGGCTAGGCTATCCGCTTATTTTAATCTGTAGTGTTGGCAACGTCGTAATGTTTCCGCATCAAGCTGTCATTGTGTTTTCACTGTTTTGTAATAAACGAATTGCGTCTCTTAATAATAAGTAGATAGAAACAATCAAAATATAATGTCTAATCCATCAGTTCATGTATTAGTTTTAGAGCCAACGATATAGACTCTATATAGTTGTCGAAAAAAAATATCAGACAAATTGAAAGGATTACTCGTGTCCTGTAAATTGCGCCTTTCTAAGTTCAACTCCCTAATCCTTCTTCTAATGTCTAAACGTCTTTCTTCTATTTGATAAATATTTAAAGATGGTTAAAACAACATTATAACGACGTATGTATATACTTTTAATTTTCTTTTCGCAAAACTCAAAACCGCCTCGATTTGCCGCGTTGAACTTAACGAATACATTCACCTGTCAAATGTCAAAATAGTATTCCGCGTAAATCAGAATACCGCGTTACGAAAGGCGAAAGGAAGTGTTCTCGATATATGTAATGCGCAGAAGATGCGTATCGCTGGAAACAGAATAACAATGTGTGATAAGAATCGCATGTAGCGTATAAGCTTGTGTTTTGTGTAAATTACCGCGATAAATGAACCGGAATAAGGCTGCTGATATCTACAACGCTCGACGTCGGGCGTCGGATGTACCCGAAGTTGCAGATTATGGTTTTTTTCACACCAATCTCACTGAACGCTTTCGAGCGGAGTTTCAATCTGAACGCAGCATCGGGCGTTTCAAATGTCAAATGTCATTTATCATACATGTCTCTTTTAAGGTTATTTTTTATTGGGCAGTGGAGTAAATAATGATGTCTGACCTTTTATTAGAAATTGTTGAATGATATTTTTATAAATTAACCTCATTGTGAATGCATATTGTCATCATAAATAATGCCAACTGATGTCAACTGACATAATACATACCACAGAAATAAATAGAAGTGATCCTTCCACAGATAAAATAGAAGTAAACATAATATACCTACTATAACTGTCAACCGAAACATCAAATAGTTCAATATTGTCTTTTTGACATTTAAATACCAAAGTGACTTTTGGTAACGCAAATGTTATATTTTATCACTATTATAGAAATGTCAAATGCACGAAGGATGTATAAACTATGTAGGCACAAACTAAAATGTATTTTGAATTTATCAATAAATAAACATCACGCTGTAGATATTGTTTAAGTCGATGGTTATTTATTGACGCGTTAAATTCATTGTTTTGAAGCGAAGATAAATCGTAATTGAAGGAGTAGATTCAAGAGAAGTTATATATTACATCTTAAATATCATCACGTCTCATTCCACAGTGTGGGGTAACTATCGACAGGTGTGCATTATCTTATGTAAAGAAGCACCACCCTCACACCAGTTTCGTCTAACTGTCTATCCTACAACGACATTCTTCTTATTGACCACCGTTCTCTTCACTACTCGACCACGCCGACAGTTTATCACTCGACCACCGGTCAACTCTCGACCATGCGAGTACGATGGTACTTCACCATGAGAATACTAGGTCACTTCGACACACCCGATTACTCGCTCGTTTTACCTACCAGTGGCGGCTTTTCCTAAAGGACTCTCGGGCTCAGCCCTACCACTTCATTCAAAAGATTCCAAAAAATGTATATATATATATATGGTTGGATAATTTACTCACCTCAAACTCACCTCAAGGGCGCTTTGTAGCTATTAGTTTTTCATGTTAGTAAAAGCTTAAAATCTAGGTTATTGATCTTAAATTAAATTAAAAATTAACATAAAAACGATGTATACAATACTTAGTATATTCTATTTAATTGAATCTAATGCCATGAAACGTTGAGAAGTGTCACGGAGCAGTTAATTACAGTGTTATTAAGTTGGTTTCATTACATTATATACAAATTCAAATTTAGGAGGCGTTATTGTGTGAAATATTAACAGGTGTGTCTTAAGTTGTTTTTTAAACGTGTTTATATTGTCTATTTGTCTGAGTCGGTATAGAAGTTTATTCCATGAGGATGGACCAGCAACAGCGAACGCACAATCACCAAAGTTTGATTTGTGCACTCGGTTAACTTCGTTTAGTTTACCGATTGCTGAGCTTTGAGCTGAACGGAGGGATTTCTGTCTGTTGTTTGAGGTGAGCGGAGTGCACATTTCGGATAGGTATTGCGGGGCCAGACCGTGTATTGCCTTGAATTTTGTTAGGCATATCTTGTACTCTATCCTTTCAGGGCACTTGAGCCAGTGAAGATTTTTTAAGTGGTGAGAGATGTGAGAGTATTTAGAAGCACCCGTGATAACTCTAGCAGCGGTATTAAATATGTAATTAATACTTTGGAACACCTTATTTTTCTTATTAATGTTTGCCGTCTTACACTTGTAGCATATCTAGTGAAAGTATTTAAACCTACCTGCTTTGTAAAGAAAGCAAGATTCTATGAAATATTTCATTCCTCGGGCACAGTCGACTTGTGCTCGGAGAACCCATACAATTCACGCAACCGCCCGCTGTCGCCGCAGCTCGCCGTACTAAGCTGAATGTAGGTATGACGATTTCGAGCAAAACGGGGCAGCGCCCGCGAAGGATTACACTATATTTTCATTCATTCATATTTTGTTGTTCATTGCGATGGTCGAACGCTAGGTTAGCTATTGTAATTCCTTGAACATAATTGATATCATAATATTACATAGTTTAAACTATAAATCATCCGAAAAATATAAGTATTATTATTTAATGAAAAATATAAGTATTATTGTCGGCCTTCGTGGCTCAGTTGGTTGGGTATCTGACTACTGATCCAAAGGTCCCGGGTTCGATTCCCGATGGAGACACAGTTTTTAATTGTGTTTTCAGTCTGGATCTGTGAGACGATTAATATCGTAAGTCTCCAGAATGTGGCAACTTGTTATTGGGTGCGTGTTAAATTAATATTTGACATAGTACCTGTTAGTTGCCCGAAAAATAATATATAAATAAATAAATAAATAAATATTGCAAAAAACAAACAAAATTGATATTAAGTATACAAAAAAAAATGTATAACGAAGTAGTCTTGCGGCTTTTGCCAGAAGTTATATTTCCATTTTGTATGATGAAAATTTATTAGATTTTTTATTTATTTATTTATTTATTATATAAAATACAATTTTCCTTAAATCTAGTAACAAAGATTTTTTTTTTAATACAATATAATATATTTAACTTAGGTTACATAATAGTTACCAGATATTTTACTATTGTCATAAACTGCCTCACTAGGTGAAACCTGTTCTGAGACAGTGTATAGATGTCTTATTAGTTTTCAGTTTTGGTTAGTAACTATGGGAGTATTTTATGAGTTCAGGTGATTAATTTATTTTTAATATACAAATTATTTATCACAAATTATTTTATAATTTATCGATGCATTTTATTATAAACTTTATTAAAAACGCAACCAAATACAGCATCAGGTCCACGTTTTAATTTCCGACATACAAAAGAATTATGAAAAACACTGATTATTTTAATGTACGAAAATACCATTGTGCCACATATTAGCTTTCTGATTCCTGTTGAAAGTTAATATCTCTTCTAGGTAAAATTATAATTAGGAGCCCCTCTAAGATTTAAGGTCACCAGCCGCCACTGATACCTACTCATCGTGAGAAAGTTCCTTTGTAAGTTATTTTATCAATAGGCGTGATGACAGTAAGAAAAAATCATTGAAATTATGATTTTATAAAATAAAATATGTTATAAAGATTTGAAAAAATATATTTATTTTCATTTTAAAAGAGCGAATAATATTAATATTATTAAAATAAAAATACAAAATATGTTTGTCCGCCATTTTATGTGAAACACCAATCAGAGCGCATGACGTCACCATATTGTTACTGTCAATTGTGTTTGTTACTGTCAACTGTAGTGTTGTTCGAAATGGCTATTTTTTTCATAACAAGCTATATGGAATATGCTGCTTATTTTTAACATGCTATTTTTATTTATTGATTTATTTGGTTTATTTGGGACGATAAACCAAATAATATCGCTATCCGCTCTATTGAATCGTTGACGCATCTGTTATAACACGCACCGAGTATTGTAACGTGGTGGAGAATATTTAACGTTTCAGAAATAAATAACTTGGTGGCTTTCATTGCTTGATTATAAAATAAAATGATGTTATTATATTGTTTGTGGGAGTTGTACAGTGTTACATGAGGTTGAAATGGAAATACACAATGTATTATGATGAATCTAATATACATATGGGATAATTGTTATGATTCATATACATATTATGATTAATATATTAAAAAAAAAATAGAATGTTATGTAATAGGTGTGATGACTGTAAGAAAAAATCATTGAAATTATGATTTTAAAAAATAAAATAGGTTATAAAGATTTAAAAAATGTACTTATTTTCATTTTAAAGGAGTGAATAATAATATTATAAATATAAAAATACAAAATGTGTTAGTCCGCCATTTTATGAGAAAAAACAATCAGAGCGCACGACGTCATAGTATGGTCGCGTCAATTCTTCTGATAGTCTTCAATACAATATACGCATTAATTGTCGGTCTGGACAATGTTTATTTTGGTGTTTTTGATATATTAATATTTTAATTAGGTACGTAAAACTAAAACAAAACAATAAAATAGCAATGGAACAAGGATTCATCAAAGCAAATAGTTTCAATTTACCTAGATACTCGCCTACCTATCGGGGGATACTATGGGCCGGTATTACAGTGTCAGTTTAAGAGCTAAACTCAAGTTTCACAAAAATATAGCGTATTACAGTGTCCGTTTAGGCCTAATCTTCCCTCAAATATGTCACTAAAACGACAAATATTTAACTCAACGTTTCTGGCAGATTAAGTACTTAACTGTGAGTCAACTGTCATTTGCTAGGAAACTCGTGTAGTTTCAGTTTCTATCACTAGAGGCGTTAGGCAACGTGTGTAGTTTCAGTGTTGTATTACTAAAGGCGTTAGTTGTATCGACGGTGGCGCCACACAACAAAACAAACTGACAGCCGTATTGAACATGGGCATTTAAAAGCATTATTTTGGTGAAAAAAATTAAATTTACCATGTTGGATAATAAAACAATGGTATTTAAAGTCGTAGCGTCCCGTTTTGTATTTCGTATTATTTGAGGTTATTTAAATTTGACAGATAATAACCACAGAAAAAGTGAAATATGTCTATAATTGAAGATTTAGTAACTGACATGTTATATTGCACTGTAATACGGAAATGGATTCAATCTCCCCTTAACATTAATCTTGAGTTTAACAAACTCAATGAGTTGAGGGCCGACTGTAATATCGGGCCTAAGTTTATTGTATTTTGTATGTAACTTAGTTCTTATTGAATAAATAAATAAATAATGAACGCTCGCAACGTATGGTAAACTAATTAAGTTTTAGTATTCTACAATTTTGTCACGCGATGGTGAGCTGACGAACGTTCGACATGTTATGATGCTGGTCACTGCCAAACTAAACTAGCAAGCTATATTTTTTTCATGCAATGAAGCGATTCGCGAAACGACGGCGATTACGCGAAGCATGCGTTTTAAAACATCGTTACAATTTTAGCAGCATACGAATTATTACATAGCGCTCGTTATTTGTATTGTGTTAATAACAAGCTATATTTATCTGCTATCGTTATTTTTAGCAATAGCAGCCATAGTAGTTATTTTTCTGCCTGTCTTAACTACTCTTAACTAGAATGGAACTTTTGATGGTCGGATATTTCTTTGCGTCGAACAAAGACATCAGAATTTCGAAACGTAAAAACTTAATAATAAGTACATATAAGTACTTTATTTATCTGTAATTTAAATACAACTTACATCTCGAAAATCGATAAAATATGCTCCTTCTTCTCTCTACATTATGTGTTCATAAGCTAAAAACATACGCGGGAAACGTATGATGGCCTATTTTGACGTTTGGACATTAATGAAGTTCTTTATATGCTTATTGCCTAAATAATGGTAAATATTATATTATTGAGAGCTAAAAGTGGGGGAACAAATACTGTACTTCATTGTAAACGCGTACATAATAAAATACACTTATGTCTCGCCGTGCGAAATTTAATCACTTATTTCTCTTTTTTTTCGCGTGGGACGAAAACATATACCTCAGTAGGTGTTTTTTTCGTCGTGTTTGTACATTTAGGGACCGCACAACACTTATGCACTTTTGAATTGATTATAAATACACAAATCGTCCTAGAATACATATATTACATATAGTAGTGATATGCAGTTTACAATATCGTGACGTCACCGTCAGGGTCGGCAGCCGCCATGATACTACAAGCGTTTTTTTGGCGTAAATGTCAAATTTGATTTTAAAATGGCGATTTTTGCTACTAAACCTTTATTTTATGTAGAAATGTATATATATTTGAAAACAGTGAATGCGTAAAAACATCGTGAGATAGTTTTTCAAAATTAGTCATCATGCCTATTGTAAGGAATAATGTATAAGAAAACTGTTATTTGTGATCAATATACTCATTGTAAGTATGAACTTATTCTTTCTTCTCTCTCAACCACTGTCCTTGTGTTCTTATTTCAAATAATATTAAATCACTTTGATAATATCAAACTGTTAACCACTTGGTTAACTTACCCACTTAATTGGGATATAGCTAACTCTCTTCATTTATAGTAACTCCTCTGGTTACTAAACACGCTTGATTGGTAACCCCTCTGGTAATCAGCTAAAAGTTAAATTAGCTAAAAGTATCCAAATTTGGAAAGTTCTTTATATTTTATCCATAAAATATGTTCGTTTGAAAATAAGTTGAACCACCATCGCCATGTATGAAGTGACGAAATTTTTTTTTGTAACGCCATCTTTTGAGAAATAATAATTATGGCGCCACATCTATTAAGAAATTTGTTTGTAAACAATGAAAGCAACAATCCTTATACGTGAGATGACAATGCTTTCGCACAGATGTCACTTCATTTTTGGCTATCGCGACAGGGAAAAATCCAATGTTTGCGTAAATGCAACTACATAAATATTCAACTTTTTTATTAAGATATTATTCGATATTTATATTTAGTAATTGAGCAAGTTTAATTTTTGGAATATGCACTTAAATCAGCGTTAAACGTAAGGCTTAAATTCCGATATTATGTACTTAATATAAAACCAATACAATTTATCATTCTACTGATAGCGTATTTTGTATTTAAATGGCGTCAAAATGTTTGGTTTTGATTCATCTCGATCTGCGACGGTTACATAATATATAAGGTATTATACCAACACATCTCACACCACACTTTCCTCATCCGTCATATCTCACACCTACACACAGGGGACCACAAACTTGTATTCAACAAGGACTAAAGTTTCAACAATTGACTGATGGACACCAAACTCTACACAACAACAGAGATCTAGATTAGTAGATCACTCCCACATTTATTAGTCTATATACGGTTCAGGAAACCCATTGTTGACTCTCCCAAGAGTCAATCAAAACTTGTTCAAATTATAACTACATACATTCATACATAATACGTTGCGAGGAAGCTCTATCGAAGGAGTAAGCCGAAATTATATATTCATATACATGTGTTTAATTTACATACATAACCTGCTATAAAACTTGGTAAAGTAAATCAAGAGGCAGAAATTGAAAGAAGAAGAGATCTAGAATGGCCCGCCTTTGGTTAACTCTCTTAAATCCTCAAGTCTCCGAAATACTACAATTATCTTAAAAATATAATCTTTAACGCTTGGGAAATCTTTTCGAAGAATTCAAGTCGTTTGATATTAACAATTTCCGGGTTCGATTCCCGGTGGAGACACAGTTTTTAATTGTGTTTTCAGTCTGGATCTGTGAGACGATTAATATCGTTAGTCTCCAGAATGTGACAACTTGTTATTGGATGCGTGTTAAATTAATATTTGACATAGTAGCTGTTAGTTGCCAGAGAAATAATATTAAATAAATAAATAAAAAATAAAATTATTGAGTTTAATAATATAATCTACAATCAAACTTCAATTGCTTATGTCAATGGACGTTTACTCTCGAATTTCGACTGGGGATAAGACAAAAAATATACGTACTTATAAAATATGGAAAAAAATATCATCCAAAAAAGGTTTGACGTATGACTTTGCCCTTAAATTGTATCCATCACCTTTCGGCCCACAAGACCTATATCAACCAACATGTACACTACATCATGACATGTTGTATATAAACTTTGACCTATATCTTATCAACCAATATGAAGTCAAGGACGATCTTGTCTTTAAATAAGAATAGATATCTGACTCGTTTCTTCTAAATATTTTATTCTTGAGATTTATTTTAGTCTCCTAATTTTGAGTGACATTTTGACTGTGTATTGTGTTCAATATATTAAATATTTTGTGACAAAAAGACATGTTTGTCCCTGTAAAATAGTCACCATCATCAACATCATCAGTGGCTCCACAGCCCAGGATGGGCCTTGGCCTCCTCAAGGAATCGTCTCCATTGCGCCCTATCCATTAATTACCTTTTCTCTCCAATTCCGCACACCGGCTATCTGAAGGTCCCTCTCGAATCCATCCATCCATCATAGTTTCGGCCTTCCCACACCCCTTCTTCCCTCTGGACGCGTTGTGAGGATTCTTTTCGGTGTCTGGTCATCGTCCATACGATGCAAGTGTCCTAACCAGCGGAGCCTCCCTATTTTTATCGTTTGGACGATATTTGTTGATTCTCCTGATCTGACTGATTCTCCACGTGCCTTGATCGCAGAGGGGACCGAACATTCTTCTCTAATTTTTCTTAAGAAAACCAGTAACGCATCCATATCCTTTTTAGCCAGAACCCAACACTCAGTACCATTTGTTAGTAAAGGTCACATAAACTTATTTAATTAAATATTTTCTATATAGATTAACGACCATTATATAATATATTGGTTTGTGATTTTCTACCAATTATAAATGAAAAAACTGCTTGAACGATTCAATTGTTGCAAAAAAATTGGTAATAAACTCGCCACGTACAAAATATAAACATACCTACGAGCTGTTGAGTGAGTTCTATAAAATGACTGAATAGCTTTGACTTCAAAAAGTGATTTGATTTATGTATCTACTTAAACAAATATTTTTCAAACTTTGTGATTTTTAAATCACATGTGTTACGTTTGATGTAAAATAAACGTACTATTCAATTAAATTAGCCAATTATTTTAATTTATTATTATTATTTTTTTTTTTTTTAAGTACATATACATCTTTCTACGTTCCCTCAAATAAACAAATAAATGCTTGTGCTATAGGTGAACGAAATCGGTCGAGGCAGGATTCGAACTCGCGACCACTGGATTACTAGCCCAGCGCGCTAACCGCTCTGCCACCGACCCATCTAAAAATGCATTATAACTTATTAATGCATTTCTTAAGTTTTTGTTTCTCTGATTTTATATTTAAATTTTTAGATGTTTTTTTTAGTACGTTTTAACTCCTCACTACCCAAAGGAGAAATTTAATGCTGAGATTGTATTGAGAAGGTTTCATCACAATGTATCTGTGTGTACGTGCTGTGTACTATGCAATATGTATTATGTACCTACTATGTGCTTTCTCCAATTTATCGATTAAAGACTCTCATTCGACTCTTTTCTAATTTTGCAAATTTGTATTATCTTATTCTCGCTTAGAAAAATATCTGGGAGGGCGAGTTTGGTTCAATCGGCGAAATCAAAACCCTCATGATTACCCATATCATGGATATAATTATTATATGGAGTTCTATAATATCTTAAGAAGAAGAAGAACCATTAGTAATAGAACAGACAGACTAAACAAAGGACTATTATCCACCAGCATTAATTTGTATAATTAGCTACCAGATGACATTAAGCACTGCCAAAAACTCCATAATTTCAAAAAAAATTAAAACAACTCATACTGCTTACACATACATAGTTATTTCAAATAGATCTCCTGTACACCCGGCTGTTTTGGGCTGCACTATGGAAATTAAACTTCATTGTAATGTTATTGTTCACCACATTGTATAACATGTATTAATCTAACAAAATGTCAATATAAACCAAAATGTACATACGTCAACACTCATACCAGAAACGCTGATTGTGTTGAATTTTTAAATAAATAAATAATAAATAAATTACTTTTTGGGCAACTTACAGGTACTGTGTTGACACAACTAACTTACAGGTACTATGTTGACACACCCAACTTACAGGTACTATGTTGACACACCCAACTTACAGGTACTATGTTGACACACCCAACTTACAGGTACTATGTTGACACACCCAACTTACAGGTACTATGTTGACACACCCAACTTACAGGTACTATGTTGACACACCCAACTTACAGGTACTATGTTGACACACCCAAAAACATGTTGCCTAATTTTGGAGACTTAAGATATTTATCGATATTTATCTCACAGATCCAGACTGAAAAAAACTTTTAATAATAAAATATTTAAATCAAAACTACTTAAACAAACTCATTTAATAAAAATGCAGAAATTTTTCATACAAATTTGAATATTTTATAGAGACTTGGTAGTGAGGAGTATAGTGTTGGCCACAACCCACTTGTTTTTAACTACATCATTTATTTTATGTATGGTTCCAGTTATATGGCCAAAAATATTAACTCTCGCTTTGGCAGGCATTTAAATATTACTTTGGGTTAAGCACACATTTTCTATTGTCGTACACATGTATGTATGTATTTTGTTTGTACAGTGGAGGTGAGGCCTGCTTGCTATACATACACTTCAAAAGATAAACAAACAGAATAATGTATGACAAGAATGTATATTGTACGTATGAAGTTGTTGGAGGAAAACCTAACATGGTATTACAATACAATGCATTGTTACGTAGCTCAACATTTAAAACGTATTTTGGACTTTTTGCGCTTTTCTGAAATAATTATTTACTCTACGGGTCCAGACTTCAGACCTTTTTATTACAACATATTCTTTCTCATCATTATTTGTCTGTACTGGAATTACGCAATCGATTTTTAACTTCCAGACCAGTTAGGACTGAGTTTGTGTATACCCGATGATAGTGCATGATAAAACTGCTTGTTTTCTAGATAAAATATTTGATAAAATAGAACAATTTTGTTTTTGTAAAATTATTTTACATTGAATAATTTGTTTAAAACGCCGTGATATCTGCAAACTGTATATCAACCATGATATCTGCAAACTGTATATCAACCGTGATATCTGCAAACTGTATAATCAACCGTGATATATGCAAACTGTATATCAACCACCATTTCGACGTGAAGGAAACTTTTTTGTTTTTGATTAAATTTTTTTTTTACTCCTCACTAACCCAAAGTGAGGAGTTATGATTTCGCAATTTTCAAGTTTATTTTTTTATTGCACATTATCAACTAGTATCATGCTGAGATTGTATTCTGAAAGTTTCATCACAATGTATCTGTGTGTGTGTGTGTGTGTGTGTATGTGTGTGTGTGTGTGTGTGTGAGGGTGTGTGTGTGTGTGTGTGTGTGTGTGTGTGTGTGTGTGTGTGTGTGTGTGAGTGTGTGTGTGTGTGTGCTATGTGCTGTGTGCTGTGAACTATATATCACTTTATCGATTATAGACTAAAGTACTCATTCGATTCTTTTCAAATTTTGCAAATTTGTATATCTGATACTCACTTAGACCCTATTAGATTTTGAAGGATATCTGAAAAGTGCTTTTGATTTTTTTACTATCAAATATTTCAGTCACCCCAGACTCAGGAAACTTAAAATTTGAAATATTTAAAACACAACTTTTATTTAAATGAATAAAAGTTATGTATGTAGTGGTGTAGGAACACAAAGTTGTGTTTTATTTCATTTAATTAATTTCAAAATGATACCACAAAGTAAAAAACAATCGTTTGTCGATGATTTTGAAATATTTATGTTCATTATATATTTAAAAAAAAAATTACTAACAAGTTTCATGAAAATTCTGAATATTTTCCATACAAAATTTGAATACTTTATAGTTTGACTTGTTAGTGAAGAGTTCAACGTTGGCCACAACCCACTCGTTTTTTTTACTGCTTCTAGGGCAACTTACATGTACTATGTCAAATATTAATTTAATACGCACGCAATAACAAGTTGCCACACTTTGTAGACTTATGATATTAATCGTCTTACTGATCCAGACTGAAAACACAAATAAAAACTGTGTCTCCACCGGGAATCGAACCCGAGACCTTTGATCAGATACCTAAACAATTGAGCCAAGAAGGCCGACAAAAGTTATCACCTAAACTAGCCGATGACAGATCTAAATCCCTGTGGGTGCTTGATTTTCTGATTCTCTCTTAAATATAACACATACTCGTTTCGTCTCTATTGAGATATTAAAGTTATCAAAATAAAAGTTCCAAATTATTTTCTCTTACTGCATTATCTTGATTTTCTCCAGAAAGCGTAAAAAGTCGGTCACATGAAAAATAGGGAGGGTATGAATCGAAAGTGGCCTAATTATTTTATGATGTTTGTAAATAGGTCAGAGCCTATTTATTGTTGTACTGTACAAGTCATAACGTATTTATTCATATTTGAAAAGGCCCAAATTTTCACCCTCAATATTACCCCAAGCACCTATTCAAGGAACCATTAACCAAGTTAACTAACCAACCAAAGATAATAAATTACTCTGGAGATAAAATTTCTTATTTACAGTTCAGAAATTATGATTTAGAGAGAAAAATAAGTGAAATTTATTCATTTCCCTTAGCCCTTCCTTGTGGATCATGACCTTCTGAAGAATTCGAACACTGAGTTGCGTTTCGAAATCCTAAGATTTATTTTAAGTGCGAATAAGCGATCCAAAATAACACCTTTTCTAAATGAATAATACTGGTTGATGTGTGCAATACAAAAGAGAAAGGCAATCGTGGTTTCACTGGATTGACGAATTGACTGGATTGTCCACGAGCACAGGCAACCAGAGTACCAGTCGGAATAGGTGAGCCACATGGGTTTGCGTCCATAAATGCGGATTTAAAGGGCCCCTTTATCGGGAGATAACTTGATATAACACGTGGACAGAGCGAATTCGGGATATTCGTTTGGCTGTTATTGATGTTAGTGATGGCTGTAGGTAAGTGATGATAATATGTGCAAACTGTCCCCTCCATAACGAAAATTCTCAAGTTTGCTGGAAATTATACTACATATGTACTTCATGGAACTATTTTTTTTGTTTTATTTTTTTGATAACTTGGGCTGTATGAAATTTTCTTTAATCTTCTTGGTATGTCTTTTCTTTACTTTACTGCTGGATGTGGTTCAATTCCATTAAACTAGAACTTTTCTTGTCCTCTCCAATAATGATTCCATTTTTTAACAGATTTTTAATTATCTCAATAGAGACGAAGTTGGAATATTTACTGTAGGAGAACCGGGAAATCAAGGCACCTACAGGGCTTACGACCTGTCATCGGCTGCTTTACGTGATCACTTTATGCGCTTGCGCAACGTTCACCAATTATGCCTTTTAATGAGATCCCTATCAATTCAATTTTGAAAGTTCTTTATATTGTAATACTTAAATTCTTTTCGCTTGAAAATAAGGAATTTTTACTACAGCCATCTATGTGTGAAATTATGAACAACATTCTAATTATTTTTATTTATATTTGTTGTAACGCCATCTATTGAGAGAATAGGCATGATGACTAATTTTGAGAAACTATCTCACGATGTTTTTACGCATCCACTGTTTTCAAATATATATACATTTCTACATAAAATAAAGGTTTAGTAGCAAAAATTGCCATTTCAAAATCCAATTTGACATTTACGTCAAAAAACGCTTGCAGTGTAATGGCGTCCGTCGGAGCTGACGGTGACGTCACGGTTTCGTAAACCGCATATCACTACTATATGTACTATATGTATTCTAAGACGATTTGTGTATTTAAAATAAATTCAAAAGTGCATATGTAAGTGTTGTGCGGTCCCAAAATGTACAAACACATCGAAAAAAACACTTACTGAGGTAGTTGTTTTCGTCCCACGCGAATATAAACGAGAAATAAGTGGTTAAATTTGGCACGGCGAGACCCAAAAAGTGTATTTTATTAAGTATGCGTTTACAATGAAATACAGTATTTGTTCACCCACGTTTAGCTCTCAATACTATAATTCATTTACAAAATATTTACCATTAATAAGGCAATAAGCATAAAAAGAACTTCATGAATGTCCAAACGTCAAAATACGCCATCTTAAGTTTCCCGCGTATTAGGCATTAGGCCTGTGTAACACCACTGCGTTACGCCGCTCAATTGCATCGACCCAGTTCACTGCGCCGGATGTGTTAAGTCACTCCTTCGAAATGTATTGACTCACGGCGCAGTGAGTCGTGAGTGCTAGACCGGGAGAATGCGAACAGTGTTAGAGTATTGAGTTATTGAGTTGCTTGCTTTTTAACCGACATACCTACATACTTACTAAATAAACAACGTAATAGACAATAACATAAAACTAGCTTACCTTAGCACAGGCCATGCCTAGTGAAGGGGCTAGTAACAAAGATACAAACAAAAAGAAATTGCTTAAACTATGTAAGCACCAGTGAAATAATAAAATGATATTTATTGAAATGAAATAACTTATATTTACTTTGTATGTTTACTACTAATAATAATAATAGTTACTTTTATTTAGACGTAAAAAATACAAAATTAATACATCTAGTATAAACAAAAATATATAATTTTTTTGATACATTCTAATCCCGAAAAGTGCCGAATTAAAGCGTTTCCCGATTAAGTGCCGACGCAAGTCTGAATTTCCCGAAATCGGCAACACTGGACGTGGACCTAGAATATCGTGACGTCATGCGCTCTGATTCGTTCTGATTGGCGTTTCTCATAAAATGGCGGTCTATAATATTTTGTATTTTTATTTTAATAATATTAATATTATTCACTCTTTTAAAATGAAAATAAATACATTTTTTTAAATCTTTATAACCTATTTTATTTTTTAAAATCATAATGTCAGTGATTTTTTCTTACTCTCATCACGCCTATTCACTGCGCCGGGTCATTAAGCTAGTTAAAAAATAATAATAAAAGTATAATATGCAGGTATTGTATTTTATATAAGCAAAGATTATTATTGTATTCATTATATTTCATGTACCTACATGTTTAAAAATATCACAACTTTCCCGATTCTACTTTTAAAGTAATAGTATGTCGGTTAAAAAGCAGGCAACTCAATAACTCAATACCCTAACACTGTTCGCATCAAGGTTCGCATTCTCCCTGTCTAGCACTCACGACTCACTGCGCCGTGAGCCAATACTTTTCGAAGTGAGTTAACACACCCGTCGCAGTGAACAGAATCGACGCAATTGAGCGGTGCAACGCAGCTTTACACATGTCATGTCTACCGCAGTACCGCGTAGGTATGCTTTTAGTTTATGAACACATAATGTAGAGAGAAGAAGGAACATATTTTATCGATTTTCGAGATGTAAGTTGTATTTAAATTATAGATAAATGAAGTACTTACATATATGCATAGAATAATAAAAATTCGCTTATATGTAAGTTTTTACCTTTCTAAATTCTGATGAGCAAAAGTCTTTTTTCGATGCAAAGTAATTTCATATATATTGTATTGAAACTGTGACGTCATAATATTTTGATTCACTCTGATTGGTGTTTCTCATAAAATGGCGGACTTACATATTTTGTATTTTTATTTTAATAATATTAATATTATTCGTTCTTTTAAAATGAAAAGAAATGTATTTTTTCAAATCTTTATAACCTATTTTATTTTATAAAATTAAAATTTCAATGATTTTTTCATACTGTCATCACGCCCATTGGTTTTATTGTAAATAATGAGAGCAACAATTCTTATACCTGAGGTGACAAATGCATTTTTCGCATAGAAGTCACCCCTGAATTGCGCCAGACTTATAAGGTCATTTTTGTCTTATTTACCTACTTGTACCAATGTGTAAGTAATCGAATATTTTTATTATTGCATATGCGCAAACATTGGATTTTTTTTTCCTGTCGGGAGTAAAAGATATTTTTTAACAGATTTTATACTTATTAAAATCCAACAAATAATAATAGAAATTGAGAGGTTACATTAAAAATAATGTTCCGCTAAGTGGCCAGTTACAGTAGGTATCGCTTACCCTATTTGCTCAATTTGATGACACTCATATCTTGGTACAGTATAAATAGTATGGTGTGTTAAAAATATATTAATTCATTCATACCATCACAGGATATCCCACAATGTGGGGCAAGCAGCGACAGGTTTGGGGGGTGAGGGGGTTATTACGTTTTAAAAGGAAACACGACAAATGATTGCATCACACCTCACAAGTATCGTAACACCTAAAAAGTCACTTAATTCAGAATGATTGGTGACCATCCTCTATATATGTAAGCTCTAAAAATATCGGGTTCTAATAATAGCTGTATGGGAAATATTTCCGATTTAATAATAGTGTGGATATTTCTGTGTGAATTGTTACAAATAAATGTTTTAAATTTAAGATATACTGAGTATAATTTGGTACAAGGTTAGGGAGAGTAACCTCATTAGAGATAGAAAATATGTAGGTTACTAGAGGGATGTGAAATTCACACAAAATTACACTTATTTCTAGGTCACAAACACTACCCTCCATGTTAGGTACATGTTATTTCTTATTATTTTTATGTCAACAAACAATCTTATTGATATAATAATATGTTAACAATGTTGTTGCAAAATTGTTATGTATTATAATTGTTATATATTATGTTATGTTCAAAAAAATATGTTAAATAGAAAATTAGAATATTATTTTTAATGTACATATTATATTTTGTTCGTTTGTTCATTTTTTGAAACATTTTTTAATTTATTTTTTCTTTAAATCGGAGTGGGAAATATTATGAATATTTCGAATTGTGTGATAGATTTTGTATTTTTTTGAATTATTGTCTTGTTTTTCTTTTGTTTAATACGAGTTTTGTTTTATTTTTATCATATTTTTATAATGGCCAAGAGGCCGTGTATGTAAAAAATAAATAAATAATTTTTAAGTCCATATTTTTTTTGATTAGTATTGAATTAAATAAAATATATTGTGACCCGTCTCAGAACATTTTTCCTAGTGTGACGGGAAACGAAAAATTTGATTATCACTTATTTATAAATGAATAATAAACGTCAGGTTGCCGGCACTGAAACTTAAACGTCAGGTTGCCGGCACTGAAACTTAAACGTCAGGTTGCCGGCACTGAAACTTAAACGTCAGGTTGCCGGCACTGAAACTTAAACGTCAGGTTGCCGGCACCGAAACTTAAAAAAATTCACTTGTCTGGTTTAAAAATATTTTTAATAGGTAGTTTATTAACATTTCCGCATTCAAAACCTAGGATTGTATTGGGGTCATATTATAATAATGTGTGGATCATTGTCATTATTTCTAAGTGTCCTCTTTTCTATCCCTGTCATACATCGTCCTTCTAAAAATACTATTTTTATATATTAGCCATAATGTCTCTGACCATAAATACTGTCCACAAATTAAAATGCGCGCAACGATCCTTGGACAACGATCAGCGGCAAATGTTGGGCATAAGTCTGAGTGATAGAATAACAAATACAGAAATCAGACAAATGTTGGGCATAAGTCTGAGTGATAGAATAACAAATACAGAAATCAGACAAATGTTGGGCATAAGTCTGAGTGATAGAATAACAAATACAGAAATCAGACAAATGTTGGGCATAAGTCTGAGTGATAGAATAACAAATACAGAAATCAGACAAATGTTGGGCATAAGTCTGAGTGATAGAATAACAAATACAGAAATCAGACAAATGTTGGGCATAAGTCTGAGTGATAGAATAACAAATACAGAAATCAGACAAATGTTGGGCATAAGTCTGAGTGATAGAATAACAAATACAGAAATCAGACAAATGTTGGGCATAAGTCTGAGTGATAGAATAACAAATACAGAAATCAGACAAATGTTGGGCATAAGTCTGAGTGATAGAATAACAAATACAGAAATCAGACAAATGTTGGGCATAAGTCTGAGTGATAGAATAACAAATACAGAAATCAGACAAATGTTGGGCATAAGTCTGAGAGATAGAATAACAAATACAGAAATCAGACGCCGAACAAAAATCGCCGATATCATGGATCGGATCGCAAAATTGAAGTGGCAATGGGCAGGACACGGGGCCAGACAGCCAAATTCAAGATGAACTCCCAAAGTGGAGGCCATGGGAAGACAAAAGAGGTGTCGGTCGGCCACAGAAGAGATGGGCCGACGATATTGTTGCGATCACCGGAAAGAAATGGATTGAAGCGGCACAGAATAGAGGAATATGGAGACAGATGGAAGAGGCCTACATCCAGCAGTGGAGGGAAGGCTAGGAAGAAGAAGAAGAAGAAGCCATCATTTTTGTTACGTAATCCGAAATACCTATGCAGGTAGTGATGACTAAGATCCATACTTGTCTATTTTGACGCAGTTTTATTTCATAATTCGTGAAAGCTGAAACAGAAGTGCAGAGAGGCAAATCGATAAATAATAGAATTAAAAAATTCTGGGTTTAATCCAAGTTAATACAATTAGTCTGAATGTTTTATAAGAAGATCGTACCTACTGCGTCTCGTTTATGTTCTTCTTTTTCTTCTTTAAAATCCCACGCAGATTATCAAATATTTACAGTGTACTACCTATATAGGAAACACTACTGCAGTGTTTGTTTGACTGCGTTTCAAGATTCTTATCTTGGCAAACATTCACAACCCAGTGTGCGTGGGCGAATCATTGATTCTTTAGAATATAGGGATGTTCAAAGACCGGAAAGATATTCGTCTTTTGTATACATTTTCAAAGGTACCTATATTTTATATAATTCATTTAAATATGCGGATTAAATAACATTCACACATTTACAAAAAAAAAGATAAAAACTTGCATACCTACATATAAACAAAAAACAGAAAGAGAGATTAAACTATGTACGTACTAATTAATACCAATTAAATTGACATAACTAGTTGGGAACGTAGCAGAAGACGCTTTTGGAGGGCACGTCGAACGCATGAACGACAGTAGTATTGTAAAAACTGTTATTATTGCCATGTTTAAGGTGTGAATGTATGTAAGAAATTAGTACCTATATCTGGAAAATGAGGATAGGTACAAATGGTATATTAGTATTGGTACCTTGAATTCATGAAAAATTCTGATGGATTTTAAATCCAAATTAAATTCAAATTATCTTAAGAGGGTGACTGCTGCCAACCTACCTATTTTGTCAATTTGATATATCATCATTATTATTAAACGAATCATTTTGAAAAAAAATGACCTAGTTAGTTTAGATATTAATAAAGAGAAATATACGTTAACTTTTTGATTATGTTATGTATATATTCTTGTAGGAAAATTATAAACATACCCCGATTTTACACATTTATCTTAAATTTCTAAAAAAATACAAGGTAGTATAAATACAAGGTAAAAATACAAGGTTAAATTTCTAAAAAAATACAATATTTTTTTTTATAAATTAAAGAAGAACAAAATACCTGGAAAAATATGATATGACGTTGCATTAACGCAACAGGTTAAGTAAATAAACCAAAAAAACTTTTATTACGCAATGGCGCTGAATGGAAAATAAATGTTTTTTAGGTTTATTTACTAAACTTGAAGCATTAATGCAACGTCACATCATATTTTTGTCTTCTTTAATTAAAAAAAAATATATATTACTCTACGGCTTATAGTTTATTAAAAATATATGACAAACGTTGAAAATCGGGGTATGACATTATTTTTCTACAAGAATTTATGCAGATCATTATCATAAAATTAAGGTATATTTTTGTTTATTAATATCCAAAGTATCTAAATTATTTTTTTTAAAACGATTTGATAAGAAATAATGATGGTATATCAAATAGAAAAATAGGTACGTTGGCAGCAGTCCCCCCCTTAAGTATAGTAGTGTACACTTTTGTTCCATATACGATGTTTCTTATTGTTTTTCTTAACAGTATTCCAGAATCTCCAAAGATGCAATACTTTCGCGAAATTATATTTAAATAATTTTTTTTTTAATGTTGGTCTTTGAGATATTCTTACCGTGGGTACTTGTCCATCACTAAATGCAAGTGAAGACCTTAGTGGGTTATTAGAAAGGCATATGAATGAGAGGAAAACTAAAAGTAAATTTGTATTCCGACATCGCGTTATTTGTGAGCAATGAAATTGTATCAGCCCACATATATTACGTGAGTACCTATTCAAAATGGTTTTTATTGCTCAAATTTTGATAAATTTTTAAAAAATGCTGATGTGAATATTTAATTTATTTATTTATATATACGACCCATCGCAGGCATAACACTTCTTGACAGAGTAAGGAACTCGGAGATAAGAAGAATCTGTGATGTCGAAGATGTTGTGCGATGGGGAAGAACACGAAGACGATTCTGGAGAGATCATGTGGGGAGAGCGGGTTCGGATCGAGTGGTGAGGATGGCAGCGGATGGGGAGATAACAAATGGCAGACCCCCTGAAAGACCACCCAAACGATGGAAGGATAGCTGGACGTCTACTTCACAAGAGCAGGCCTCCGAGAATAACAGGACACAGTCCTAACTAAAGCAGAAGAAGAGGAAGAAGAAGATATATACGGCTAGAAACCTTTTACAATAAAAAATATATACAGTAGTTACAACAAAAGTATTTAAAAAAAATGATGAAAACGATGAGCTACAAAATAAAATAACAATTATAATAATAATGGATTCACAAAACAAAGTCAAAAAGCATAATAACTATAAATCTAGAAATGATATAAAATCACTAGATACCATACAAAAAAAAACGAAAATAAGAAAGTACTTAATAAAAACACATCATAAATTATTAACTAGAAAGAATAAAACAATTCAACAATCAATGATTGATGCATGAAAATGATGAAAAACAGTCAACGTACATAAATAAATAAAGAAACATTATGTTAGTTATGTAGGTATGCATGATGGCGGTAGCGGTAGCGGGGTGTGGGGCTCTAAGCAACGCGCGTTCTAGCTGTTATGGTTTTTGAGATATATGGAAAAATAAAGTAGAGTATAAAAGTTTTGTAGTCCTTAACTTTCTATATTTTCTGATATTTGGCTCTGTACCTAACATACCTAACCTAACCTAACCTAACCTAACCAACTGAGCCACGAAGGCCGACAATTTAAAAAAAAATGTATATAAATTTAATTAATAATAATTTAAAAATCAATTAGCAAAGCAACTCGCTCGCGAGAGACACTATTATCATTATTAAATGAAATTAAACCTAACCTAAGAATGCAGAAAAGAAAAGCTGTGACTAGACGCTACTGTCAATATGTCGCTCATGCGCATTCGTTTCAGTGTCGTTCGGTTAAGTGTCGGTAAGTTATTCCGGTGCTAATTGTTATTCAAGCCACAGCATAAAATATTTTTATATATCACTCAAAGAGCATCGCAAACACGTAATCGAATATTAACAAATTTTATTAATAATTAAGTATTATTACGAATTATTTAAGTATTTAGTTGTTGTAATGTTAAAATCCATGTATGATCATCTATGTATGTACTAATCTCAATCTGTGGGTTAGTTAATTAGGATAACATATGTAGAATGATTATTAGTTTTAAAGTTGATTAAATATGTAATATTGTCAACTAGTTGGCACTGTTGTACATATGTAGGTAGGCATGTGTTTTGTATTAAAACAAGAGGTTTTATTTAATTAACATCCCTAACATTGTGCTATGAGACATTATTGTTACATATACCTTCATACAATACACACGTGTCGGGGTAGTTAAAATTAATTGGTATCATAAACAAACTCTACCGGACAACTCGTAAAATATTACATAGGGGTCGTTGGGGGAGAGTAATCCAATTTTCATATAAAGATTTTTTAAACGTATTAAATCACGGCATATACCACAATTTGGGGTAACCAGCGACAGGTGTGCATTGCTGGACTATGTTAGATTATATTTTGATTTCCCGGCTCTTACGGGACGCCCTAAAATCAGGAAATTTTTCGCAAAAAACACAAAAATTGAATGAAAAAACACCAGTATCAAAAAAAAAATTAAAATAGATGATTGTTATACTGAATTTATCAAATAACACACAATATGCACTAAAAAGTCGAAAAAAAAACACCAGTAGAAATGGTATAAAACAAAAAAAAACAATAATTTTATCGATATATTTCACGTAGGAATTTTCTCATGACTCCAAAGACAAACACGACATTCGGACAAAGACATTACTATTATTTAGCTCCAAAAATTTTTAACAAGATAAAAAGTGATATAACGGACATACAGTTGATGAATAATTTGAAATACAAGAAAACAATAGAAACATGGGTTAGACACAAGGGCATTATATACTGCGGAAACATGATCAAGCTACAATAGTTTATATTTTTATTTTTATAATATGTAGGTATATTTTATAACAAGTTTTAGTTAAATACAAGTTTAATATTTTTCTGTCAGATATAACGCAAAAAAAAAAAATTCTGCCACCTCGGTACAGGCTCAGCCTAGTGAGGTGGTGTATACCAAATAATACTATAAAAAAATGTTTCATATAACTTATTTAAATTGTACTTTTTTGTAATATTTTTATTGTTTGTATATTGTTATATTTTGTTTGGTTTCAATAATAATAAAAAAAAAAAAAATATTGTTGCTAAATGATAGGAGAATTTAAAGCCCGCAAGTCGAGTATACTCTGCTCAAAATCTCACTTTGTATGTTTAAAAATGGAAAATATTAAAAAGGAACAGAAAGGATAGCGATTCGACCTGATTCCAATGATTCCAGATGATATGGTCTGAAATGGTGATCGAAGATATCCGATGATTCCAAATCAAAATGTCCTTGTCGATATGCGGCTACGAAGGTCCAAAAATGGTTATAAACTTCTGGGTGACCAAAAAATCAAAATAAGTGTTGATAGAAAATTGGGTCTCCACCTTCGGATGGATCAATAAAATATGTATATATTAATATTACGGTCTGTTAATAATATGTTAAGTTCCCTGGGATGGGACTAAAACTGGATCAATAAGTTTCGGAGAGTATTTAATTTTATTTTACTATAAAAAATTACATGTACCTACATTGTGAATAAAATATACAACAAAACCTGTAGATTAAACATCTATTTTAATTTGTAACAAAAAACAATGATTTGACATGTAAGAATAAAAATGAGTGTTGCCATTAAAATAAAAGGACTAAAAAACACCCACCAAGCAATAAAAGCCTTAGAAAAATTATTCATATATAGTCATCAGGCGTTCGGTTCTCTTTGCCTTCTTTCCAACACCTATAGTTGTCATTCATAGTGTCTACGTTATGTAACTTTATTATTGTCCTGCCCATCTCCATTTCTGGGTAGGTAAGGATGCTGCGAATGACTAGATTTCGTTCTTTGACTGATGACGACATTTCGCACCCTGTCTTTCAGACTTAATCCCAGTATGGCGCTTTCCATGGCTCTTTAGGTGATTCTTAGTTTTCGGCACTTTTCTGGGTCATTGTCACAGTACCAAAGCCATAAATCGCTACTGGCAGTACACATGTTGTCTTATATACCTTCCATTTCAGGTTGATGGGAAATATTGGATTTTTTCCCTGTTGGGTGTCAGATGATATTTTTTAACATCTCAATATATAGGTCGATGGCAGAGCGGTTAGCGTGCTGGGCTAATAATCCAGTAGTCGCGAGTTCGAAACCTGCAGAACTATGAGAGGTTAATGCTTATTTTAGGGAACGTAGGAAGATGTATGTATATGTACTTGTTTAACATGGACAAATACATTTTTTTTAAATATATTACAGAAGAACCAGGAACTCAAGGCACACACTAGTTTATTTCAGTGTTCGCTTCTGGAGAGACTACGTCGAACTCGTGGACTACAGTAGGATTGTTAAAATTGTACAAAATATTCAGCATTAAGCGTTAAGGATGGAAACTTAACGCTCTAGAAATGAAATTAATACAAATAAAATTATAGGCAACATTGTATACATCCAGGTATCAACTACATAATTATTATCTCCACTTCTGCAAATTTAGACTGACCCACATATTTGGCAACATTGTAAAATAACTGTAACTCCACCCACACAGGTGGAAACGCTGTAAATGTTGTAGTGCAGGGTGGTTTTTGTTTAAATTAGTTATTTTTATTTAAGAACTTGATAATGCCGAGCCATCTCGGAGAAAGCGTTCAGTCATTGTTATCAAATTTTGTTTTCATTGAAAAATAATAAAATATTACAAAAAAAAGGTTTCTAATTTCCAAGTCTAATTTCTAGACTTGTCGGCGTGTTCTCAAGACAATATCTACATATGTGCCTATACTCTAATAATAACAAACATTACAGTATCAAAAAGACACACACAAAGATGGTATCCCAAACATATATTCCTTCCTATGTTACAAAATTATCTATTTATTATTCAATGAATGAAATACCTCAATGAAATAAAATGGTGTGAGATTTGTTAATTATATATATAAAGCCACACCTCAATAGCCATTCCTTGACAAGTCTTTTTACATTGTTTTTGCTTTTGCATTCCTTAATAGATGCCGGCATCATATTAAGCAATTTAGGTACATTATATTCTAACGTTCTCTTACCGTATTTATTATTATATTTTGGAACTACACCTTGAGTTATTCTAATGCTCTGATATACATAATGTATACATTTTTTTGACTTTATTATTATGGTATCACCCAGAAAAATATTTGCGGTCATCTCCATGCACTTTGTGAATATAATATATAAAAAAATTAACACTTTTAACAAGTTTTGCCCCGAACATCTCTACAAAGTCAAACATAGGCATTCAATTTTATACAATTTTATTGTGTTGGATTACACATTACGCCGATACATTCATGTATGAGGGGTAAATAAATATTACTTAATATCCGTAATAAAAAATAAGAACCAGAAATATAATGTTGTCATTTTATCATTCCAAATATCAGACCACTGTATTGTTTGCTGACCTGACCTTTCTTTACTGAGGGCAACAAATTAATACATATTATCATTATATGTATGTTATATATATCAACCTATAGATATAATGGTGCCATACTAATATAGTAAATTATGGTACTTTAATGAACAGTAATGAATAAATTTAGAATCACTAACATGATTGTCACCATTTTAT
The DNA here is from genome assembly GCA_963576475.1 of Molanna angustata. Lineage (NCBI taxonomy): Eukaryota > Metazoa > Arthropoda > Insecta > Trichoptera > Molannidae > Molanna > Molanna angustata. Next base: position 27,039,789 of record OY754987.1, read on the forward strand.
ATGGCTTAAATAAAAAAAAGTTCTTGTTACATGGGTCGATGGCAGAGCGGTTAGCGCGCTGGGCTAATAATCCAGTGGTCGCGAGTTCGAATCCTGCCTCGACCGATTTCGTTCACCTATGTAAGTACAAGCATTTAGGGAACATAGGAAGATGTATATGTACTTGTTTAACAACGACTTGTTTAACGAGTACCTACTTACATTGAGTGTGTTCATTTTTTCTCTCATATATGAGTCTGCTTTTTGCCATTTGAATTTGTATAATAGATAAAATTAAACATGTTTAATAGATTTTTTTTTCTTTTTTTTAAATGAATATGTCCTTGTTAAACAAGTTCATATACATCTTCCTACGTTCCCTAAAATAAGCATATAAATGCTTGTGCTATAGGTGAACGAAATCGGTCGAGGCAGGATTCGAACTCGCGACCACTGGATTACTAGCCCAGCGCGCTAACCGCTCTGCCATCGACCCATTCTGTATACATTGCCTTTTTAGGTGGGACGAGACTGCTCTGTGGGAATAAACGAACATGTCATGCTACCTTTTATAAGGATATGCCCATATTTTGGGATATGCCGTGATGGTATGAATAAAAAAAAACTATTGTTGAAATTGCTTACAATATGTTATAAAGGCCTTCGTGGCTCAGTTGGTTAGATATCTGACTGCTGAGCCAAAGGTCCCGGGTTCAATTCCCGGTGGAGACACAGTTTTTAATTGTGTTTTCAGTCTTGATCTGTGAGACGATTAATATTGTAAGTCTCCAGAATGTGGCAACTTGTTATTGGGTGCGTGTTTAATTAATTTTTTAATTTTGTCAATACTGACGGTGTTAAATATGTAGAATTCCATAATAATGGGTATTTTAAATCAAACAAATGATTGTATACTCCACGCTCAGCTTTAATTTATTAATTTGTATAGAATGATCTCAATTTAAATTTGTGAATCTGGTTGTATACCTAATACCTATAATTTTGTCTCCCCTATTTTATTGTGGGTTTTTTCGAAAAGTGGACCACTGGTATACAGATTAAAAACTAACCCACAATAAAAACGTCCGATCTTCACCCCCTCGGTAAAGACTTTATATTATTTTTAAACAGCTGTACTGTAGGTTTTTACATAACTTAAAAACACCTGCATCGACGTAATTCCCAACATAAACTATAATACAACTGTTTTGAACAATTCATAATTGCAAAAATGTACCGAATTTTAGTATATAAGAAAAAGCAGAGTTTCTATGTTTACCAGTTGATAAGGGCCTAATAAGGTGAAACGTACGTCCTGGATTCAGGAAAAAATATATATGTAGACCAAATCATTTTTTTGATTTAAAATACCCATTATTATTGTTAAATTAATATTTGACATAGTACCTGTTAGTTGCCCGAGAAGCCATATTAAATAAATAAATAAATTAATTAGTAAATAACTAGTCTCATCATGCAAAACGAATCACCGCGCCATGTCCCTAATTAATTAAGCAGAGAAAACCGAACGCCGTTTTTTTTTTATCTTGGCACATCCATCGTTTCATATACCTACGTCTGCTGTTCAAGCTTCTTACTTTTTCCTTAGTTCCATCATGTAAAAAAGAAATTCTGAATATATGAATCTGAAGTCATGTCGCTCTACGTAGAGTCTAAAGGCTGTAAAGCAAGGTAGGTCCATCTAAATATTATGTATGTATGTAGATATAAAAGTGCTTTCCATTCTCATTCTTCCTTTGGCGGCTTGACGAATGTACATAGTAGGTACACAATTCTGTTTAATGTTTACATTGAATCTTGAGAGGGTGTGATCTCTTGAGGAATACCTTCACATATGTATACCTATATACTATATTATCATATAGGTATTCACATATGTATACCTATATTATCCTCGTGTGATAGAATTTTTTAAGGATTTATAATAATATTTTGGGTGTTCATACTCGATTGATACAATTTTTAAAGTTGCATGGTACCGAGCTTTAATAGTGCTGCCGCTTTTTACTCTCCACACTATGGAATAGTGGAGAGTCATGATTTCACAATAATTTATAAGCGTATTTTTTTAAATCAATTTCTCAACGGGTATCATGTAGAGAGTGCACACTGTGAGTTTCGTCGTGATGTGTTTGTATGTATCGCGTACGGCGCGGCTTTCGACTTACGGAATTAGTTTTATTGTGTCCTCTCTACAGCCCAAACTATAAGTCCGATCGACTTCATATTCACATCATATGTATAAAGTGCATAGACCTGATTAGTTTTCCATAGACAACTTTTAATTTATTCTCTATGATATCATCATTAACGTTGTTTTTTTTATGTCATTTTTATGTGATTGACTTCATATTAACAACATTATGTGAAAAGTGCATAGACCTGGAGCTGATTAGATTTCCATAGATATCCGTTAATTACATCTCTATGATTTCATCTGTCCAAATTTTCAAAATGCTCTCACGGTCTGGAAAATCGAAGTATTTTTATGCTGTTTGAAATTTTGTTACAACAAAAATACACTCATCAAAAATGCATTCAAGGATTGTCAAAATTTAAAGAAAAAAATCTATGCTTTGTCATATCAATGTGAAATAAATTTCATATTTGTATGGGAAATGTATTATAATATAAGTAAAATAGCTTCTGTAAGGAAAATTGAGTGATCAACTTCAAATTGTTATTGTATTGTGTCTGTTTAATTAATGAGTAAACAAATAATGCAATTTTACTTAAAATTTCTTAACAAGTATCATGTAGAAAATACATACTGTGAGTTTCGTGACAATGTTTTTGTGTGTATGGTGTATTGTGCAAACTTTTGTCCTCTGGGAATCTTATATTTGTTTAAGAATCTAATAGAAATATACTTCATAAGAATGCATTTAGAGATTGTCAACCTTTCAAGAAGAAAAAATGAACGCTTACTATGGTGTGGAGAGTTTAGTGTTGGCCACAACTCACTCTTTTTAACTAGGTTTCATCTGTTTCGTCCATTAGAGCCGTGTCATTGAAAATACAACAGGCAAAATTACATATCTCATAGTTTTGCAATGTTATTTATCACCCGGTTCGAATGCTGCGTAGGTATTTAGGTAAGAAGAGACCTGTGTGTTGATATATAGGTATACACGTATCAACGTATGTGTCGCGCATCCTTTATAAGATAACGCACACCCGCACACCTGTCGCTGACTACCCCATATTGTGGAATATTCCGTGAAGGTATGTATTTATAAAATTTTCTTATGTAGGATATTTTTTTTTATTTATTTATTTATTTATACATCTTCTTGTACATAATATAAACAAATATAATTGTACACTGGCGGGCTTATTGCCATTAGTCAATTTTTTCCAACCAACCAGATTACAACATTGTGTATGTACAACAGCAAATAAATAAGAGTAAAAGAAATCAAAGAAAATACGTTTAGCGGTATGTAGGCTCACCAGAGTGCCAGAGTGGCCACTTGGTTGGAAGCGTTTGCACACCAGCTGAAGCTGATATGCAAACCTATATATGAGGTGGTAAGGTCGGTCTGTTGGACGTGTAGGTATAACCTGTCTGTCCGCCTTTGGCTACATACAACCAAACGATATCTCACCTGCCTGGTTCGAACCTGGATACCGTCTGTTCGGAGAGTCCCGACAGCTGGGCTACAGATTGATCGACCAAGCAACTGCAATACCGTATGCAATAGATTATTAAATATTAAATGCAACTCAGGTAGAAATAGATGACAGATTAAAAGATGCAACAGGAAATTTAACTTACTCTTTTATTGGTTACAGTTGTACAATGATGATTATTTGATCGATAATTGATATATAGGTATAGACAATATTTAATACAATATAAATTTAGAACGCGGACTGTTGAACGACGGCGAGCGATCGGGCAGCGTGAAGACGAGCCCCGAGGTCTGGATGATAAGCGAATGGTTCGGGAAGCTCTGTGGTCCTCCTTATAAAGGTGCTGAGCTGCACGTACGGCGCAGGGCAAGATGGCGTCTGCAGGCGTAGCGCAGCTCCGTAGCGCAATTGGTAATCGCGCCACATACGTATAACACTTAAATACTACTTGTGCATTTCTTTACTTGAGGGGCTTTAAGATACACCTTTTGAATAAATATGTACACGCGTATTCAAATATAACAATGAACACTTTATTTCAGTTATGTACCTATGTACAATTAGAGACCGAACCTGAACTCAGTGAGATATTTATTTATTTATTTAATTTAAGGGGAAACATACAGCAATTTATAATCCATAAACAAAAACAATAACAAATATCAGTAATTTGCCAAAATAGTTCCCACAACATGCGTAATATAAAAAAAGGACAAGTTAGTTTAAAAAAACATATACAGTGGAGTGAGTTAAAAACTTAATTAAACAACATGCGTAATATAAAAAAAGGACAAGTTAGCTTAAAAAACATATACAGTGGAGTGAGTTAAAAACTTAATTAAAATTATGTATGACAAATAAAATGAACAGATTTATATACTTCTTTAAATCAATCAGAAATGTTATTGACCTAAAACATTTGAAAAATATATACTATGCTCTTTGTCATTCAATAATGGAATATGGAATTATTGGATGGGGAAGTGCAACGCCAACAATAATAAAGAAAATAGATATAGCCCAAAAAGCTATCATAAAAGTTATACTTAAGGTACCTATTCGAACGAATACTGAAGAGATTTTCACTAAATTCAAAGTTCCAACAATTACAAAAATATATGCAAAAAATCTGCTATTATACAAGCTAAAAAGAGAAGACCAATATACTAGCTCACAACAATATAAACACACTAGGTTAAGTACAACAAATACCTTAAATATACCATACATAAAAACAACTTTTGGACAACGTAGCGTACGATACTTTTCAACAAAACTCTTCAATAGTTTACCAACAAATATTAAAACCATTAAAAATGCAAAAGAATTTAAAAAACTATCACTAAGATGGGTTTATGAAATAGATGAAAAAATCCTGAAGGAAATAATTCTACCTAATAAAATGTAAATGCACTATTACAAACAACAGAATAGACAATTGAAAAAAGTGAAAAATAAGTACTTTTGTTGTTTTTTTTTTTTGTCTCTAAATCAATCAATTTTTTCAACAATTATTTTATTTTTACTTTTTTTGCTGTGTGTTAATGACTCATAATGAAATATTGTGTTTGGAAAGAGAGAAAGAAGGATGAATACGCTTGAATGCGTAGCGTATGTATGTACATTTACTTATATTATATGTAAACGTATCTATAAATAAACAACGCAATAGACAATAATATAAAACTAGCTCACCTTAGCACAGGCTATGCCTAGTGAGGGGGCTAGTAACAAAGATACAAACAAAAAGGATAGCTTTAACTATGTAAGCAATGGTGAAATAATGAAATCATATTTATTGAAATGAAATAACTTATATTTAATTTGTATGTCTACTATGTATGAATAAGCTTATAATACCTTTAATTATTTTGTATCTTATATCTACTCTATGTTTTTGGATAGAAATAAATAAAAATAAAAAAAAATAAATTAAAGTATACAGCTTAAAACAAAAAAAAATAAATAATAATAACAAAGAATATAAACAAGATAAGTAATTCAAAATTAGGGATATAGATAATGGGGATATTTAGGAATTGCGGGGAGTGGGGAAGGAATAAAGAGGATTGGTATTCCATGTCTCGTATCACTGCGTTTTTGCGGATATACTCCTGCGATATTGCGGATATGTGCTGTTGAGTACATCAATGTCGTAAAAACTTGTGTTATACTGCTTACAAATGCGTGGAAAGCATGAATTCATTCTGTGATTAGTGCTACAGTGTGGAATATGAAATAGATTTGAGTGTCTGCTTGTTCTACCTGGCACATGAAACAGTATATTACTTATTATTTGGGGAGCATCAAAAAAATTATTAGCTATTTTGTGAAGAAGTGATAGGTCGTTATGAGTTCTTCGGTTCTCGAGTGATTCAAGGCCGTGAAATTTCCTGGATTCTGTGTAGTTAGGAAAATGAAGGTGTGATTTGTAGTTGACGGTTTTAAGGTACTTTTTTTGTACTCTTTCTATTCTATTTATATGTATGTTATAAAAAGGAGACCAGATCGGGGTGCAATGTTCCAGAATCGGTCTTATGTAGGTTGTATACAAAACAAGAAGAGTTTGAGTATTGTAAAAAGGTTTCGATAAGCGTGCTATGAATCCGAGCATTTTAAAAGCTTTGTCAATTATTGCGTCTATATGTGCGTTAAATGTGAGCTTCGAATCGAAGATAACTCCTAAATCTTTAATTTTGTCAACAGTTGTAAGTATGTTATCATCGATTGTGTAGTTATAGTAGATTTTCTGTCTATTTCGTGTAAATGTAATTTTAAAACATTTTGAGGTGTTCAATTGCAATCTATTTACAAGACAATATGCAAGGAGTCTATTTAGGTCGTCTTGAAGTTCGTGACATTCGGTAAGTGAACGTATGGATTTATAAATTTTCATGTCATCCGCGTAGGCTATAAATTGGGAATGTTTGAAACATTTGTAAATATCATAAATGTAAGCATTAAATAGTAACGGTCCCAATATAGAGCCCTGCGGAACTCCTGAGGGGGCTAGTGTGAAGTTTGATTTAAAGCCTTCAATTACTACAGATTGTAATCTATTGGTAATATACGATTTAAACCATCTGAGTAGGTCACCATGGATTCCAACTTCCTCAAGCTTTTTAATTAGTGTTAAGTGATTTACTTTATCAAAGGCTTTAGAGTAATCTGTATATATCGCATCCACTTGGTTTTTATCATCCATATTACGAGAAATAAATTCATTGTAGATAAGTAGATTAGATAATACAGATCGATGTTTTAAAAAACCATGTTGTTGGCTTGGGATTTTTTTTACTATAATAGGATAAATCCGATCATACACTATGCGTTCAAAAATTTTACTTATTGTAGATAAAATTGATATCGGGCGATAATTTTTTATATTATTTTTTGGTCCGGATTTATGAATAGGGATAATTAATGCTTCTTTTAATTTTTGAGGAAACGTGTTTTCCGAGAAAGACCTATTAAATATCGTGGTTATTGGACTTGCAAGGTATTGCGCACATTTTTGGATGAAAGATGGTGGTATTCCATCATTACCACAACCTTTCTTTGTGTCAATTTTTTTAAGGTAATTGCAGACTTCTGTTTCGTTAGTTGCTAAATGCCCTATTCCTTCAAAGTCGTTGTATGACGTGATGTTATCACCGAGATTGATTGTTGCGGTATTATGATAAGGTGTTGTTTCGAATACAGAATTAAAATATTCGGAGAACATTTGACTGACTTTTGTTCCGCCGCTACCGGATCTGCCGTCCAAAAACATTGTTTGAGGTATTTGTTTGTTTTGACTTTTGCTATTTTTATATGTCCATAGTTTTTTGTGGTTATTATGTATGTCATTTTGAACAGCGGTAATGTATTGATCATAGCAATCTTTTTGAACCCTCTTTAGACGGGATCGAAGCAGTGTGAATTCGGCATAGTCTATTGGGTTATTGTATATTTTCCATCTTTTATGCAATTTACGTTTTTCTTTGTAAATTTTCTTCAGTGGAGGTGAAAACCAAACTGGAAAATTATCGTTTTTTAATAATTTTGTAGGGACGTGAGATTTAATTATACTATTTATTGAAGTATAGAATTCTTCGGTTGCTGTGTCTACATCATCACAATGTTTTAAGAAAGACCAGTCATATACAGAAAGATGTGAATTTATTTCTGAGTAATTAGCTTTGTTAAATAAGAAAATTTCTCTGGGAACTGGGTTCAAAAAGGGTGTGGTTGGGAGTTGGGCATCGATGTGGAGAGCAGGGTGATGCGAATCTTCATTAACAAGTGGGTGATCGGCACGCGTTACATTACATTCCAGGTTAGTAAGTATTAGGTCAAGTGTACGCGTATTGTTGTTAGTAATGCAATTATATTGCTTTATATTAGTGTAGGCCATTGTGTCGATGAGCAGTGATATGTTGGTTAAGTTGTTTGTATAAGAAGGTATCAGATTGGTCAATGAAGGATGTGGGTTCCAAGAAAGGGTCGGCAAATTAAAGTCGCCGGTTATAATCATATGGTCATCCGGATGAAGATCATGAACCGAACTAAGTAGGGTGAGGAATGATTTAAGTGACATGTCGTAATGCTGTCCAGGCGGCAAGTATACACATGCTATGTGCATTTTGCGTTTATTTGTGAATTTAGAAACTGGAATTGTTACCCAAATGCATTCGGCCGAGCATGTCAAGTCTTCGCGAAAGTATGCATGTAATTGGTTATGTACTATAATCATAGTTCCACCGCCTCTTCTTTGGTTGTGGTCATCATATTGCCTGTCACCTCTAAAAATGCTGTAATTATCGGTGGGTACGAGTTCCGCGTCAAAAATATTTTTATTGAGCCATGTCTCTGTGATGCAAAAAATATCATAAGAATCGTTCAATAATATATTTTGGGTGAAGATGTCTGTTTTTGTTCTTAGCCCTCTGCAATTTTGATATAAGATATGTATCATTGTGATATGAGTGATGTGTCTAAAGTGTTATTTACGAAAATGGATATTAGTGAGGATATACGCTTTACATATGCGCCTGTACATAGTTGACAAAAATTTTCCACCTATAATATCAAAATGTATTAAATGAATCACCGCAGTAGTGAAGGTACCTATTAATATTACAGAAAGTGGACACATGATTTTGCACTTTATAGAAAAAGAAGTGTAGTATGGAATAATAAGCAATATTGATAAAAATCACAAGCATCTGAAAAAGATTTGCATGGCATAAAACGCAGTGACGAAAAACCTGGGTAATGTTGGAGTAGGAAAGGGGAAAGACAGGTACATTATAAAATTTTGAGAACAATTTACTGTAAGAAGAAGAAATTCTAGGTTTGGTGGTGAATATAGTCACAAAGCGTGGAGCATTTCCTTATTAGTTATCAGTATGTGGGGTGAAGTATCATCTTTCCTGAGGAAAATTCTGCCTTCTTTTACCCAGACGTACGAATAGTTCTTCTCTTTGGCCCATCTTCGAGTAGCGGCGTGTAGGTCTTTGTTGTCCGGAGATAAATGCTCGCAGATGTAGATCGGGTTGGCGTTGCCAATAGATTGATTAAGATGCGAGGAATTGAGTTTATTTTTTCGGTTCTTCTTGTTGTATGCTTTGACTGCAGCTAAGAAGCCGTCTCTATGCTGTTTGCTTAGGAGTTTGACAACAATATTTTTAGGTTTATTTGTAGACTTATTCTGTTGCGGTACTCGGTGGCATGATATAATTTGGTTTTCTGTCATCGGATATGCAACAATTGATGATATATTGTTTAAGATAGATTGAAGGTTTTCATTTTTCATTTCTGGTAGCATTTGAATTTCGACATTACAATTTCGACTTATCTGTTCCATTTGTGTAATCTTTTTTTCGACGAGTTGTAATTTTTGCTTCAATGTTTGATATGACCTATACGTTCAGGTATTCAGAAAGAACCTATACGTTCGATATTCAGAAAGAACCTATACGTTCGATATTCTAAAAGATATGACCTATACGTTCAGGTATTCAGAAAGAAGACACCCAGTACATCATAAGTACTTCCTTATATGTATATGGCTACGGAAACGCCCGAATAAACATCGGGTCCTACATGTCAAACCTATTGCATCAAAACAGGAGTATTGCCTAAACTTGATAATATACCACACTATTAAAACAAAAAAAATAATAATTCATAGCAAGAAAAAAGGATATGGTAAGGACAGGAGAGGAAATCGGGATCAGGTGTTCAAGGATAAATATTCCTTCTTTAGTTTTTTCTTGTAAATACTAGGTGAGTTAGAAAATACTAAGTGAGTTAGTTTTTACATATTTTTAATAAATTTTTCCCCACCCAGTTGTAGGGAACAAATGCTCCTGAAAAATGTTATGAAACAAAATAATATAAAAGTGGATTAAATCAAATATCGTTTAATGTAAGATTTTTATACTAAATTTCTCCGTTGTTTTGAATCGAAGTCAGTACACGAGCACAAAATACAACAGTTTTCCACTATGCCACGAAGTTCGGCGGTAATGTTTTGATTTTATTCTTCATTTGAATTAGGAAATAAATAAGTGCTTGGTACTGTCTAGTAACTATGTACCTTACTTACAAACTGGAGTCACTGGAGAATCTTATTCGTCCTGTCCAAGTCCTCCCGAGTCCTTCTCGTCCTCATTAACCAAGTATTTTGCTCTTGTGCGTCTCCTTCGTGTACGTCAGAAGATGAAAGAGTAATATTTATTGATCACCAAAATGAAACACGTGTAACTCCCAATTCAACGGAAAGTTTATATATTATACATAGGTAGGTAATACGTAGGATGTTTGGGGTAGCATCTTGTGTCATTATTTTTCGATTATTTGTTTTGGGATTTAAGTTTTTTGCCGGCACTCTTCTACCGCCTGTGATCTTATGAAAGTATTTCTCTTCCAACAAATATCATTACCTACACGAGCCAAGCGACATTATAATATTATATTATATGATATAGGTACACTCACTTTATACTTTTTTGTGGTGGGATGATTATTTTCTAAGTCATATTTTTATAACGAGGCTACGTAGGGGATACCAGTTATTAGGATTTGAGACTATTATACTCTTCCGAAAACAAGAGAGGCGTCGAAAGACCTCAAAAAAGATTGTTCGACGACATAGCCGCCGTGGGGGGTAAAAATTGGCTGCAAGCAGCAACAGACAGAAAAAAATGGACTGATTGGACTGATCATTCAATATACTTCGCCACAATGTGCGTGAGGGGATAGTGGATATATTATCTTCGTGTCGACGGAGATTCCCGAATGCGTAGTCGGCTAAATTCGATATATTGAATGAAGAGCGCGTCATTCTTCTGTCAAGGTCGATACCGTTAACACCGTGTACTGTACATCGTGTATTATTAATTGTATAATGTTTGCGTGCATTATTTCGAGTATCATAAATTGTATAATGTAAATTGTAATTATTTTATTTTATTTTATTTTATTTATATTTGGGAAACAAACAGCGTTACAATGTTTATGGTATGGACAATAAAGTTATTACAATTATGCCAATAATGTGCTTCCACATAAGTAAAAAACAATAAGTACCTACATATATAAGTTTATACAAAAATTATAGAGAAGATGTAGCAGAGAGTTGGGAATAGAGAGGAAAGATAGAGTGCAGATGAAGAGGGATATGTGTTGGGATGAATATATATGAACATTTAATGATTGATAAGTTTTGATTTGATAACATTTATTGATGAGTTGAATATATCTAATTCGTTTAGGTGCGTATTGAAGAAGTGTGATGCACGGTATATGAATGAGTGTTGTTTGGCGTTCGTGTTACAGTGTGAAAGGTTTAATGAATGTTGGAATCGGGTTGCTCGGGTGGGAACCCGAAGAGCTATTCGTTCAAGCAGTTCCGGGCAATCCACGATAGAGTTGGCGATTTTAAATAGAAAGATGGCGTCGGAGATATTTCTACGGTTTTCTAATGTGCTAATTTTAAAGAACTCGGCATAATCTGAGTAATTTAGATGAGTTCGAAAGGAGCGAAAATCAAGGTACTTAAGGAATCTATTCTGGATTTTTTCAATTCTGTGTATGTAGGTAGAGTGATGGGAGCGGTGATAGCCCAGCGGTAAGGTCGTCGCCTCACATGTGTGAGGTCGACGGTTCGAATCCGGGCGGGGCACGCACCTCTGGATTTTTAAAAAATCTATGTGCGGATTTATATCACTAGCTATGTGTAGCCATGATCCGATTTGTCTGGTTCCCCTTTCTAAGGGTTACGAAGGTCAGATGGCAGTCGCTTCAATGTAATAACCAGACTCGCCAATTCCAGGATCATGGTCAAAGCCTACCCCGATAGAAACGGGACAAAAGCGCTAAAGGGGAAAGAAGAAGTGTATGTAGGTAGAGTATCTAGGATTCCAGACTTGTGATGAGTATTCCAAAATGCTGCGCACATATGTAAAGTATAAAATTTTCAGTGTGAGTATATTGTTAAATTGCTTGCATGTACGGAGAATAAAGCCTAGGATCCTAGACGCTTTGGAAACAATGTAGTCAATGTGTTTGTCAAATAACAGTTTTGAGTCAAGGATGATACCAAGGTCTTTTGTTTCATTTACATTACGCAGTGGTTGATTATTTAGGCAATAGTTGAAGCTTATGATGTTCTTGTTCCGTGTAAATTTTAGGCAGTGACATTTGTTTGGGTTAATTTGAAGGTTGTGTTGTTTGCAGTATAGGTCGAGACGATTGAGGTCAGTTTGAATATTTTCACAGTCCTCAATACATTTAACTGGGCAGTAAATCTTCATGTCGTCTGCGAAAAGTGAGACTTTTGCGTAAGTAAAACAGTTAGTGATATCGTTTATGTAGATATTAAACAGAAGTGGTCCCAACAAGGAACCTTGAGGGACCCCCGAAGTGACCCGAATCCAATTGGATTTAAAACCGCTAGCCACAACAGCTTGGCTCCGGTTTGATATATATGAGGAGATCCATCTCAGTAAGTCGCCGTGGATGCCAATTTGCTCAAGTTTAAGAATGAGTGTGGAATGTATTACCTTGTCGAATGCTTTACTATAGTCGGTGTAAATTGCGTCAACCTGTATTTTATGGTCCATGTTGTCGTGCAGATATTCTATAAAGGAAATAAGGTTAGACGTTGTGGATCGATTTTTTATAAATCCATGTTGGTTTAAGTTATGTAAGTGCTGGTCTTAGAACAGATATTGTTTGGTCGTATATAATTTTTTCGAGAATTTTACTGAAGATACATAGTTTAGAGATAGGTCGGTAGTTTTCGACATCTGATTTACTGCCCTTTTTAAATATAGGACTTACGTAGGCTTGTTTCCAAATACTAGGCATATTACCCTCAGTTAAAGAGCGATGAAACAAGATTGTTAATGGGAAAGACAAGTGATATGCGCATTTATGTATAAGGAAAGGAGGGATGCGATCCGGGCCAGCTCCTTTAGTCATATCAAGTTTTTCGATATATTTGAGGACAAGATTTGGATTTATTTCTATTTTATTAATACTCGGGGTACTGTCATGAAATAATTGGGGAGCATTCGGGGGTACTGGTGGATTTGTGTCGAATACCGAGCTAAAATACTTAGAGAAGAGATTGGATATGTCGGGACCATTTGCGGCTTTTTCTTCATTGAAGAACATTGTATTAGGGAATCTATGTGAATCATTATTAGCTTTGACATATTTCCACAAAGTTTTGGGATTGGAGGAGATACCGTTTTCAATAGTAATTAAGTAAGAAGAATGAAGTTGACGGTTTAAGGTTTTAAAACGCGTTCGGAGTAAACAGAATGTGTCGTAGTCTAGGTGATTCTTGAAGGTTTTAAATTTTCTGTGAAACTTATGCTTCTCTTTTACTAGTTTAATAAGTGCTGAGCTGTACCAAGGGGGATATTTAGTGTTCCATGTTAATTTTCTTGGAATATAAGTTTCAATGAGATCATGTAAAATTGAGTAGAATCTGTCGAGACCCATATCCAGATCGCCAGACGATAGTATATGATGCCAGTTGATCTGCTGAAGAGAAGAGTTAAATGAATCATAATCACCACGGTGAGTGAGAGATATCCATCTTTGTTCAGCATATAATACAGGCAAATTGAAAAATGATATGTCAATAGTTAGTGAGGGATGGTGCGCATCTTCATCAATTAGGGGGTCATCACATGCCGAGACACAAACATGATCATTGCATAATATAAGGTCAAGGAATCTACCACTGGTATATTTTGGTATGTGAAATAAAGTCATGAATTATATTCTAGACTAATTACTCACATACATATCAAAGGGTATGGAAGAGGCCTACATCCAGCAGTGGAGGACAGAGGGCTGAAGAAGAAAAAGATACTCTTCCGAAGAAGCGCGCACTACGTAGCGTTGGAGAGATTTTGCAATCTTCTCAGGAAATTATAAATTCGGGTTTTAAAAAGATAGATGAACGAAATCGATAGTGGCAGGATTCAAAATCGCGACCACTCTATTACTAATAAATCACGACCACTCTATTACTAATATATCGCGACCACTCTATTACTAATAAATCGCGACCACTCTATTACTAATAAATCGCGACCACTCTATTACTAATAAATCGCGACCACTCTATTACTAATAAATAGCGACCACTCTATTAATTATACAGCGCGACCACTCTATTACTAATAAATCGCGACCACTCTATAACTAATAAATCGCGACCACTCTATTACTAATAAATCGCGACCACTCTATTAATAATACAGCGCGACCACTCTATTACTAATAAATCGCGACCACTTTATTATTAATAAATCGCGACCACTCTATTACTATGTAATACAGCGCGCTCACCACTCTGTCACCACCCTTTTCAAATTTTATTATTTTTATCAAAAAATAAACTATATATGTAAATAAACCAACTAACGGTTTAATAGGACAATATCACATAGGTACGAATGTTCGATACAACAATTGGGCTACATATTGCTTTTATTAAAATTATTTTTTTTAACATTACCAATATGAAAATACAAGTTGGTATAATTTGATTTTAAAAGATGTATAAAACTTAGATACTCTCATCAAACGTAAGAGAGAGAAATAAATACATCAACTTGAAAATGGGAAATTTAATTTGTTGAAAAATATCCTTAGATTTGGATAATTAAACATGTCTTGTGACTTGACTCACGAAAAAACCCAATTTAAAAGTGACTTTAGGGTTTGAAAAATTTAAATAAAAGCGAGAGAGGAGAAATGTCTTTAGAGAAGCGAATGAAACTAATTTAGAGACAAGGGTAACATGTCAATGGTATTCAAGTCAAGTCCCGGTTGAATTGGAGGATTTGGAAGAAGGTTAGATACATACATACATACAAGGACGAAAATTGAGTAGAATATTGAAATAGAGGTCTATATACATATGTAATAAGTGAAATACGTAATATTTAAAATTGAATGTCGATTTATTTAAAACTTATTCATTCATACCATCACGGCATATTCCACAATGTGCGGTAACCAGCGATAGGTGAGCGGATGTGCAGTACCTTATAAAAGGAAACTTCAAACATGCGTGTATTCCACACACCATTATAGTCTCACCTAAAATTCATTATTTTTATTATTTTATTTTTTTTATTTTATTTATTTGGGAAGCTAACAGCTCATTTACAGTTTTGATTATACAATTTAAATGACATAGTCAGAACCAATAAAAGCATTCCATCAATAATAAATTAACAATAATAACAATAGATAGTTTATACAAAGAAATCAACTAAGAGAAAAAAATAATAATTAAGAAAATTTAAATTAGGTATGGGACTGATAAGAGATAAGGAGGGATGGGAGGGGGGGAATTAAGAGCGCATCACCTTCAGTATTTCTTCACGAAACCTTTCATATTTTGCACTGAAGATGTCCACCCCAGCTGAGAACAACGTGTTGTCAGAATCACATATGCGTGGAATAGTGGCATTCTTTCTGACATTAGTTCTGCACACCGGTACATGCAAAAGTTCAGGTCGGCGAACTGTTCTACCTGGAACATGGATAGGTTAACAAGCTCAGGCGAGTCGATAGCACCGTTCAGAATTATATTAATGAATGATAAATGAGTGGAAGCACTATTCTAAGCCGGTGTATTCTAAATGTTGCGTTTTTAGGGGTGTGTCATGAGGCTGGTAAGCGAAATACACGTGTTTATCTTGTTTTCATTTTAAAGGTAATGCAAACCCGCATACCTCACATGGTAACCTCAAAAAATTGGTTTTGTAAAAATGTCTAACAAAAATTTTATGCCTTGCTCCTTCATAGAAATAGGTTAAAAAACTGTGTATATACCTGCATAATATGGAAGAGCAGACGTGTAAATATCCCGTTGTCGGGGGTTTGTGGCTTAATTACTCCATAACAAAAATTATCGTGAGCAAGCTACTACATATCAAGATCTCTTATTCCACCTGTTAATATAGACCAGGGGTGGCCAACCGGTCGATCGCGACTATTAGTCCAGTCGATCGTGGCAAGGCAAAAAATATAAACATACATAAATACGTAGAACAGACTGCGCAACGTAATCGCAAACTGCTGCACCCATCACGTTACGTTCACGTTATCACGTTACTTTATTACTCTAGATTTCTGGGCATTGGTTTCCAACGAGAAATATCCATATTTGAAGAAATGTGCTGAACAATTGCATTCGTGTTTTGGTTCAACATACATATTTATGTGAGTCTGCATTTTCCTTTTTAAAACAAACAAAAAATATAAACATACATATGTAAATACGTAGAACAGACTGCGCAACGTAATCACAAACTGCTGCACCCATCACGGCTGATTTCTGGGCATTGGTTTCCAACGAGAAATATCCATATTTGAAGACATGTGCTGAACAATTGCATTCGTGTTTTGGTTCAACATACATATTTATGTGAGTCTGCATTTTCCTTTTTAAAACAAACTAAAAATAAACACCGTTCTCGCTTGATAGACGTTCATACACTGGATTCTTTAAGGTTGGCAATTTCCAACAACAAACCTGATTTTGCTAATCTAGCAGAAGATGCTCAGACGCAGTGCTCACACTAATATACATAAGTAGTTACTAAGAATAATTTTCAGTATTATGTTTTCCCCCTTAATAAAACAAAAATTACTACTTAATTGTGTATTGAACTATGCTGTTTCATTTAAAATTTCAAGAAGTATGTAATTGGTAGGTCGCACAGTGCTTCCTCAGTAAACAGTAGATCTTGGATCTAATCAAGTTGGCCACCCCTGATATAGACAGTCACTTACTTGAGACGTATCTTTCTATTGTGGGCCTTGCCCATCCTTAATAAATTCTACGTCACGGTCGATATATAAAACCGCCATCTTTGAAATGAGACCATTCAGTTTTGTGACACCTGCTGGGCTACTGCCGCGAATCTTCGTACATTTGGTTTGAGTCCGCGTTTATTATTTTAACCTAAATCTATATTTTATTTTATTTTAATCTTGTGAAACTGTCGTTCAATAAATGCATCTAAGTTTTCTTAATTCTTTCAATTGCTTTAACCCAAGTATCATACATTATATTATATGTTTCAACTTGCTCTTTCATTATCTTACAAATAAAGTTGAATTATCGTCTTCAGCGATAATCCAACATTTGAGCTAATGGTTTGTCCATGCAGAAAATATGGGAGTCAGATTTAATCCACGGTTCGAACCCGGACACATGTGTTCAAGTACTTGATAACCATAAGTAATAACCCACAGTGGTTATATTACCCATACTATCTTCACAGGAACAGGAACCGACGTTCAATAATCATGCTCACAGGAAGGGGTAGGATCGACATTACATATTATCACATAATAGGAACTTGTCTCAAATAACAGCACACAACACCAAAAATACGCGATAAATATGTGAGCCGCGAAATATCAAATCCAACCCGCTAAAGTCGGCCGACGAAACTCAATGTGACGTTTAAAGCACAAAACAAAAGCAAAACTCCATAGATCTGCTCTCTGTGTATGTTCGGACTTCAAAATAAATCACAAATAAATGACCGTCCATTCCACAGATGGCAGACCTCTATTAAATAGAAGATTTGCTAGTTATATTATAAATAAAAATAAGAAGACTATTCATTATTGCTCAACCACGGAGTATGGGGCGTAAAATAATGTCGTGGTTTAAAATCTCAGGCAGTGATGCTGCGTCACTAATTAGGTTGACGCAAGATAGAGATGAGTTTGGTGTGATGGTCGCCAATCTCATTTTTTTTTAAAACTTACTCTTGCGTATGTAAGTTTTGATAAACTTGTATTTAACACATTTTAAAAATTTACATTCAGGACATAGTCAGATGGTGCAGGAGCCGACGCCGCCGGGTCCTGATGAGAATGGGTATCAAGAGGCTACCCATTTTAGCGATCGACCACGAGGTAGACCACTCGAAAGCAAGCTGGATCAAGGCATCGCGGGAAGAGCACACTTTCTAAGACAAACAGGTTTAACAAACCATCACCGTGTTGGTATGAATAAAAAAAACTATTGTTGAAATTGCTTACAATATGTTATAACGGCCTTTGTGGCTCAGTTGATTGGGTATCTGACTGCTGATCCAAAGGTCCGGGTTCGAATCCCGGTGGAGACACAGTTTTTAGTTGTTTCAGTCTAGATCTATGAGACGACTAATACCGTAAGTCTCCAGAATATGGCGACTTGAATGGCATTGGGTGCGTGTTAAATAAATATTTGACATAGTACCTGTTAGTTGCCTGAGAAGCAATATTAAATAAATAAATTAATTAATAAAATAAATAACCATTGCGGTTTTTTTTATTGACAAACTTTTTAACATCTCAATAGAAACGAAGTTGGGATATTGTAGAAGAACCAGGAACTCAAGGCACCTACAGGGCTTACGACCTGCCATCGGCTGGTCTACGTGATAACTTTATGCGCTTGCGCAACGTTCACCAATTATGCTTTCTAATTGAGTTCCCTTATCAATGTAACTTTTGAAAGTTCTATATATTTGAATAAAGAGTAACAATTCACCTGTAAATAAGGAATATTAGTATTGCCATCTATGAAGTAACGAAGAAACATTTTTTTTATAACGCCATATATCGGTTTTCGTATTAAATTTTAAATAATAAATCAAAATATAGGTAAGATTAATGATATATTTCACCAAGTTTCATCCAAGTTTTCTTGTTACCTACATTCTATGATACATAATATCTTGTTCAGACATCTTTAACCCAAAATCCTATAATATTCCTACTCATCCTTCTCAGATTCCAAACTGTGATAAAATCAGACCTACAAATTTCTGATTATTAATGGTGTTTCTCATACTTTATTTTATCGCCAAGATATCCACTTACTTACTTACATGTTTACTTAGAAAGGTATAATAATTTATTTCCAAAACTAACTACAAATTAGTTTGAACTCGGTTTTCAGTACTCTGAAGTTTTCCAAGTCAAAATTAGTTTTGCCTCCCTCAGATATCAAAGTACGATGTCTCTTTTTTATTTATTTTTTATAAATTGATGAATATGTATGTACATAGGTCCCGAATGATGAATATGTATGTACATAGGTCCCGAATGCAGAGTCCGACTTAAATTCTAAATACTAACCATGTTTTCTTTGCACAGTCGCTCACTGTTAGGAGATCATGTGGCTTCCTAACTGGAGAATGTTACGAAGTTTTTGCATGAGAATCGCATTGCAGAGACATACCTAAATACTTAGCGCATGCGCGTCGGCGTAAAATAACATTTTCGAACTGTCAAAAAGTAAGGTTGATTCCGAGAAACCTTACGAGTGGTTTAATACTAAATTAAGAGATGTTTTCGATGGATTATGATTTTTATTTTAGCGACTTCGTCAAATATGTATTTAGTTATTTTGTCAAATCAAATACCACACAGAGTATTCATCGATCTATACGAGATACCGAAAAAAGGCTGAAATTTCAAAGAATCGTGACATCGGGCTGTCAGTGTTTATTTATTTATTTCTCTTTGTTGACGAGACGATGAGTGAGTGAAGATAGAAATATGTGGCGTTCGGTTTTCTTTACCTACCCCGTGAGGGACATGGCGTGATGGTATGTATGTATTAGTTTTCACGTTTTTACAGTAATTTTAGACACATCGAAATGAGTTTTATCAACTCGCTAATTCAATAAATTCTCGGCAAGAATTTCTCGAGAAAATTTCCTTTGACAAAAATTATGCCAAAATGTGGAGCCTTTAATTTCATTTGTTATTTGACAATGGCAACTTTTTGCATAAATTAACGGTACGACATAATAGAGAAATTATTTTTGTCTACCTACCTAATCATTTTCAGATAAAATATCGTTGACTGTTATTTGCCAAACTAATTTAATGAACGTAGATAAATATGTTACTTTATCATTTGTTAGGTGCTATGCTCTATTTTAAACTTTAAACATTTTAGATAAAATAATTATTCATTTCTTCTACAAACTGTGAAATGGAACAATGCAAAATCACAACAAAAGATTAAATTGGAAGCAACTTGCTAAAGCTGGTATATCAACATACATAAGAATACTGCAGAATGCCTTAAACAAATAGCATACTTCACAGAAGCGAACAGTGGATAACAACATGGGCGAGTAAAACTACATAGATCAGAATGGTCTTAAAACATTAATTTGGTTTTGTTAACAGTAACTATGTAGATCCTCCTAAACAAAATATATTGCCCAGTGTTTTGGTTTCATCCTCAGATATAAAAGGAAATCCCAATAATATATAAACAAAACGAGATAAATGAATGCCCCAGTATACCGAGAGATTTTCCCAAATTGAAAAATGCCTCTTGTCGTATTTTGGAGGTAGGTATCTGTAGAGCTTTAGGGATTATAAGTGAATGAATCTTAATACAATGCTTTTATCGGATCAGGATTGCTATGTACGAATCTGGAAGGAATTAAAGAGATTGGAGGATGAATTAAGAGACGATGTTTTAAACGAAAGACAATTAGATATGTAGGTTGACAAAGAAGATTCAGAGAATATAATCGGAAGAGAAATAATAAGAGAAATAAATAGAACTTTTATATTTCTCTTGATTTTTTTAGTGAACACCACTTCATCTTGCCTTAAACAGCGAGTGTTTTGAATTTAAGATTAAAAATATACATATATACATACCATCACGCCATGTCCCTTACGGGGTAGGCAGAGAGAACCGAACGCCACTTACTTCTATCTTGACATACATTCATCGCCTTGACAACATTCATACATCGTTTTATACATGTTCGTCTGTTGATCACGCTTCAAACATTTCCGTCTTTCAAAATACCGTTCACATGGACATGCCATCCCTTTCTTGGGCGGCCCCGACCTCTCATTCCATTCCTGTACGCAATGTATATTTTCTTCGTCAGGCGTTCCTCATTCATTCTCCCCATGTGGCCAAACCATCTCAATGTGTTCACTTTCATTCTGTTAATAACATCTTTCTTTATCCTACATTCTTTCCTTATGTCCTCATTTCTGACCCTGTTATACATCGTTCTATTACAGAAGAAGAAGAAGATTAAAAATATGTATTGGAGAAACAGAATCTAGTAATTTTAGAAATAAATTTGAATAAATATACTTAACTTAATGTAATTTTTAACATAATCAATATAAGAATAGATTATTCTAATGAAAAATAATGCAAATATCAGGGAAAGCTTACATATTGTAAGCGCTATTGGTGTATCATATTTACGAAAAATATCTTATTTGTGGCATACGAACCTAGGACAAAAGTACAAAGTGTTGTAATTGAAACTTAAAGGCAAGGTTGAGTGAAGAAGAGGTGTAGACCGTTAACAAAATATCGTGGCTGAGGAACATCCTCGAATGAATATTGACAAATACAACACATTTCAAAAACTTTATGTATCTTTATTATCGTTAGAATTTTTTTTCACAAAATAATGTTTAACTGCCTGTATTTCAAAAAAAAATTGTATCTTAAAAAAATACAGGAAAATACAGAACTATTGCGGCGAAAAAAACAACCATCAATAAAACCATTAGCACCTATAATATAAAACACGAGAACACGCTTGGCTCGGACCTACATATTCAAAGATACTAGAAATTCATTTCGTAACAAGTTACATAAGAACATCTACTTCATAGGTTTATAAGGACGCATCACACATATGCATGCACCTTCACATACGCACCACTCACACATACACACTCTCTCACACATACTTACTACACCATGGGATACGGATATATGTAAATGCACCTATAAAATATTATGATACATACATATCATGCATGATAGTGTTGTAAGCTTATGAATGATGTATGGAGTGGGTAGGTAATAAGTAGGTATTAAGGCAAGTTATTTTATATTCTGTATTTATTTTTTACTTCGTACATTGTTAGCTTTAATTTGAATAAAAAAAAATAATTATTACAAATACACATTCTATATACACCACTATTGACTAATGTCTACATGTTTCTTCAGGCTTATGTATGTCTGCATGGTTCTCGAAGCATGTAAATATTAGTTTATTAAGTAGTTTATACAAAGTGAATTTGTCCGCCTTCGTGGCTCAGTTGGTTACGTATCTGACTGTTGATCCAAAGGTCCCGGGTTCGATTCCCGGTGGAGACACAGTATTTAATTGTGTTTTCAGTCTGGATCTGTGAGACGATTAATATCGCAAGTCTCCTGAATGTGGCAACTTGTTATTGGGTGCGTGTTAAATTAATATTTTACATAGTAGCTGTTAGTTGCCTGCGAAAAGTAATAATTATTTATTAATGATGGAGCCAAAAAGTAAAAAAGTAGCACTAAATAACGTAATTTTTTGTAAAAATTGAATATAGTGACGACATCGTTTCATGCATTTTTTATGGCAGTATACACTACACAATATCTACGGGGACTCTCAATAGTTTGATACTTAATCTCCATACAAACATACATACCATCGAGCTGTATTTAATATGTTCGGGGTAGGAAAATAAGACTGAACTTAACATAATCCTATCTTGACATACATGTTTTGTAAAGGAAACAAAATATTTTAAAATATTGAATAATTTGGATTTAAAGGTTTGAAGTTTGGTATGTATTCTTCAACTATACATACCATCACCATCGACAGTATGATCTCATTTGTTACATACAACTAGTAATAGTGACAGCACTGTTCTAAGCTTGTGCTTTACTGCTTACAAAGAAAATCATTATGCCTTGTCTGTGTCCTTCAATCCGCCCAGCATGTTTTTATAAATTTGTTTCTTAGCTAGCTCATAGGTTCCTTAGGTATTTTGAAAGATATCAATGTATCATATTGTGAGATATGTGAGTGAAAGAGATGGCATGTCTGTGTGTGTATATAGTGCTGGATTGGACGCGTGGGCGGTCATTCATCGTTTCACCGTTGATAGTACTACCTCCGTATAATCGTATATATAGATTGACCTTGAATTGTATATTTGATAGTGTTGTATTAATAAAGTGTAAAAGAACATACATCTTTTACTACAAATAAACAGAGTTCCACCCCAACAAATTAGTAGTGTACAAGGACACTATACTGGCGCAGTCTGGAGACGATTCTACGAAGAATTGGGATTTTTTTCGAGAAGGAAAAATTTCGGCTACAATTCAGACGACAATAATTTTTTTTCACTGGGAAAAAAAAATTGGAGGTACGAGATCGTACAAGTGTATAGAGACACGGTACGAAAAGATCTTCAAGGAAGCAGTATTGGCTGAGGAAGACAGGAGTCTTCGGGATTGATACGACTTCGGGAGATTTTGGACTGGACTTCAAGGGGACCATAGGGGACCAAGGAAGACCAGGAAGGACAACGGGAACGAGAATCTGAGAGGACCAGGGGACCACAAGGTTGGACAAGAGGATTGGCTGCTTGCTGTGAACGAGCGTCGAGCAGAGGCAACGGAAGAGGACCAGAGTGCTGGAAGACCAGGGATTCGACAGAGACGACTTCTGCAGAGACAGGGTTGGGCCGTAGTGCAGGTCCAAGCGACTGGACAGGATCGAGTTAAGATAAGTGTATTTTTCTTTTCTTGTCTGTAGGTATTCTTTTTTCGGTAATATGGAACAAAGGAATCTACCGCTTTTCAATCACGAGAGTGATTTGTGGAGTGTGTTCAGGGTACGTTTTGAGCAATTCATCATAGCTGATGATGAAAAAATGTCTGAATCAAGGAAGAGAGCAATATTTTTAACCTCTTTGTCTGAAAAAACTTGTGTGTACCAAGAAAAGTTACTGAAGAAAAATTGTCGAAATTATTTGATCATTTGGATAATTTTTGTAATGAAACTGTTTCTCCGTATATTGAGAGAGAAAAATTTTAATGTATGAAATAGTCTGAACATGAAACAGTAAAAGAGTTTGCTTGTAAATTAAAAGAGCGTAGTGTTAAATGTCAATTTAATGATCGTCTGGAAGAATCTTTGAAAGATATTTTTATTATCGGTTTGTGTAATAGGCAAATAAAAGAAAAAATGTAGTTGGAGGACGATAAGAAGAGTTTCTCTCAAATACTAGATTATGCAAATGTATTGGAATCGGTATCAAAAAATAAAAATATGATAAAAAGTTGTCTGTCTATCTTAAAAATTCTCTATTTCCAAATGTCTCAGAAATTAACATCTCCCAAGCTTCTTGTCTGAAAATCGAACTTCCCACAACTATAATCCTTGCTGTCTATAGGTCACCACAATATCAAGACTCTCGTGAATTTGTAGACTCGTTGAATTCTGCTCTCTCTAGGGTTCGACCAGCTGACGATATCTATCTAATTGGGGATATCAACATCGATATTTTGAATTACTCCTCTCCCAACCAAACTACTTACTTAGAACTTATGGCTTACTATGGTCTTGTATCATATATTAATACACCAACGCGTGTGACTAACTCCTCTAGCTCTTGTATTGACCACATAATGATGAGAACAAATAACCATGTAATATCGATGGTGTATCAAACAGCAATAACTGATAACTACAGTACAATAATTGCCTTTTCTGGCAAAAAATCTTCGACAAAAAAGATCAGTAGAGTTATTGAGAAAATAAATATTCCTGAACTCGAACAAAATATAAGGAATGAAAGATGGAATGAGATACTTTCATCGAATGAAGTAAACTATGCAACGAATAACTTTATTAGGACTCTATCCTATCATATAAACAAAGCAACCGAAGTGAAAATCGTATCGAAAAATAGCCACATAAAAATTAAGCCTTGGATTACAGATGGATTACTATTCTGTATCAGAAAGAGAAATAAACTCCATAGAGAAATGTTAAGGTTAAACAATCCCCAAACCACTACCTTCTACAAACGTTACCGTAACATCTGTAACTCCTTGATTAAAAAAACAAAAGAAAATTACTATAGATCAAAAATTATTGAAGCTAACTTTGACAAAAAAGAAACATGGAAAGTCATTAAAGAAATTACTAGCCCACATACTGCTAATCAATCCCCCACTACGCTAAAAATAGATGGAAGAACTGTAGACTTTGATAACCAACCTGAGAAGATATTGGAACACATAAACACTTACTACAACAATGTTGGAAACAAACTTGCTGACAAAATTCTAAATCAAATTAATTGCTCCGAAGCTGAACTAGTACAGAAAATTCATAATTTACCTTCATTAACAAATGCACAATTGATATTTGAGCCAACCTGTGAATTAGAAATTATTAACATAATAAAAAGTCTCAAATCAAATAGTGCACCAGGCATTGATGGTATTCCTTCACACGTTATTAAAAATAACTACCGATATATTGCTAAACCGCTGGTCCACATAATAAATCTTAGCCTAAAAACTGGTATATTTCCAGATGCTCTCAAAAACTCTATTATAATTCCCATCCATAAACATGGAGCTACGGATGAAATTCAGAATTATCGCCCCATATCACTTTTAAGCACTGTCTCAAAGGTATTCGAAAAAGTTGTAAAAACTAGATTGGTCAACTTTTTAGATAAAAATCAATTGCTATCCAACAACCAATTCGTTTTTCGCAAAAATATGAGTACAGAAACTGCTCTATTGCACTTAACAAAATCAATTTACAATTCTATAGACAAAGGGAAAAAATGTTTAACAGTATTCCTTGACCTATCAAAAGCTTTTGATACAGTCTCACATTCCATTTTATTGGGTAGGCTTTCTCAGATTGGAATTAAATCCAGCTCTCTGAATTGGTTTACCACATACCTAAAAAATAGAACACAGACTACTAAACTCAAAAATCATCATTCATCCTCTCTAGATATTAACTATGGAGTTCCACAGGGCAGTGTTTTGGGTCCTATCCTATTCCTCATTTACATAAATCAATTATGCGATATGGAAATTGAGGGAAGGATTATTTCATTTGCTGATGACACTTCATTGATTTTTCACGGAGATACTTGGGATACTGTCTTTACTATTGCGCAAAGAGAGGTTCTTAAAGTAAAAACTTGGCTAGAGTATAACCTTTTGACCCTTAACGTGACAAAGACCAAATATCTTACCTTTGGCATAAAAAATAGACCTCTACTATCGGCCAATCATACACTAACTATTCATGACTGTCATAATGGTGTACCTTGTCACTGTTTACCTCTGGAGAGAGCAGACTCTATCAAATGTTTGGGAGTAACTATAGACTCATCACTTAGATGGGATAAACATATAGAACATGTCACTAAAAGAACACGTCAGTTGGTATATATCTTCAGGAGTATAAGAAATATTGTCGACCATCGAACTATCAAAACTATTTACTACGCACTATGTCAATCCATCATTACTTATGGCATTCTTATTTGGGGCAACTGCGCAAATTCAATATTAAATTCCCTTTACAAGAGTCAAAAACTTGTAATCAAAATTATTTTGTCCCGCCCTATAAGATTCCCTACTCGAAACCTTTTTGAAAACTTCAAAGTCCTAACTCTACATCAACTCTACACTTCCGGTTCCTATGTCGACACGGCAATAGTTTTTTTTCTCTTCTTCAATAATTAAACATTTACTCTAATAAATATCACTTACTATGTCGCAAATTAATCAACTGGAAGATCTGCGAAATGAGTTTACGTTGTGTATGGCTGATTTTGAAAAACGCCTACAATCTTCACCAAGCAAAGTAAAAACAACCATTGAACTCGATTACCAGTCATTCAAGAAGACCATACTAACAAAAATTGATGCTGTTATGACAGAAATTTCAGTACTCCAGAACAAAGTGGATGAACTGGAGTCTAGATCGAGGAGGAAGATGATTCTTTTACATGGAGTCGCTGAGGAAAAGAGTGAAAATATTAAAGTAGTGACAAGCAACTTCATCGAAACAAAGGTAACTTCTGACTTACCTCCTGACTTTTTTACCGTTTGTTTTCGTCTGGGCTCACCGAAAAAATCTCACCCGAGACCTATTTTGGTGAAACTTGTGAGCTCTGAGATTAAATATAGGATCATGTCAAATAAAAAGAAACTTAAAGGCACCGGTACACTTATCACTGAATCACTGACACATCACAGACAGAACATATTTAATGAGGCGCGGAAGACTTTTAATAATAACAACTGCTGGACAAGAGATGGAAACATTATAGTCAAATTACAGGATGGATCTTTGGTGACTGTCAAAAATATGAAACAACTTCAGGACCTCCACAACCTTCAACCTAAACGAGCACTACGTTCAAGAATTAAAACAAATCAATAATTTCACTGTATAAATACACTTTACTCTTCATTTCCCGTTTAATATTATAAATTTCAATCGCTATTTAATAAAATATTGAAGTATGTTTACTATTATATAATGACGTTTTAACTTCGTGTTATTGTTACTGTTTCGATTCGAATATACAATATTTTATTCTCAACAGGTATTGCCAGTCATTAAATGCATAGATATATTTTTTTCCCTTCTGTCTCTCTGCCTTTATTCTAATGTTGCAACTATATATAATATTTTCCGTAAAATTAAAAAAAGTTCATGTATAATTTAACGTGTTTATCTCTTTCTTGCTCTTCAATATTTAATTTCAATTATATGTTTACATATTAATTTTATTATTGAATTATCAACTATAAATTCATTATTTGCATATATACTCTGATTTTATGTTTAATTATTGTAAATGTCTTTTCGTATCATATTTTGTATTTTTGAGTTAAATTGAAACGCTTCTTATTATTTGTATATTTAAATTGGAATATTTATTATTTTATTTTTAGATTTGTATATTTTTATATATTTTTTTCTCCACCTATGTCTATTCATAGCAATGAATCAAATGATTCCTTCCATTCTATCCCTGAATCCTTTGCCTCCTTTTCCAATTCCAATATAATCCCTGATATTTCTTCTTTAGAACTATCCAGCTCTGATTCTTCCGTCATATCAAGCACCGAACTCCATAATTCTTCCACTCCAGTACAACTACATGACCTTCTTGACACATCATTCTCGTGTTTTCCTAAAGGCTTCAACGTGTGTCATATAAATGCGCAAAGTATTCCCGCCCATCATAATGAAATTCTATCCACATTCTCGAATCTTTCTGTCCATGCTATTCTTGTTAGTGAAACCTGGCTTAAACCATCACTTCACTCGTCATCATTTTTACTTCCAGGTTATACGCTGATTAGAAATGACAGATTGATTCGTAGAGCTGGTGGTGTCGGGATTTATCTTCGATCTGACATTGAATATTCTGTAGTTCATCAATCAAATAACACTGATATAGGGAGCCCTGAATACTTATTTATCAATGTCAAATTTAAACATAATAACCTTTTACTTGGAGTACTATACTGTCCACCCTGTTCTAATTACTTCAGTGAGATTGAGTTGCATCTAGAAAATCTTCTTTCCATTTATCCACATATTCTCTTGATGGGAGACTTCAATACTTGTTTACTACGGAGTGATAACAGAAATGAAAATCTTATTCGAATCTTGGATTCACTGAACCTTACTATCCTACCTCTTCAACCAACCTATCATACTGAGATTTCTGATTCACTTCTTGACTTAATCATTACTTCTAAACCCAATTATATTCTCAATCATGGTCAATTTTCCGCACCTGGCTTTTCTCACCATGATTTGATTTTTGCTTCCTACAATATACACTGCAATAAACCTCCACAAAAAATAGCTTTTCTCCGAAATTTTAGGAGTATTGATAAAGCAGCATTGACGAGGGATGCCGAAGACATTGACTGGAGTAGGATTTATATTCTTCAAGATATCGATCTCAAAGTTTCCTTTTTTAATAATGAAATACTCAAACTATTCGACACTCATGCACCTCTTACACGAGTGAAGCTCAAAGATACATCATGTGCGTGGATCACCGACGACATTAAATATCTCATGGCAAAGAGAGATAAAGCCTTTGCCAAGCATAAGCGGCAGCCGACTGACAACAACTGGAGTAACTATAAGGCACTACGTAATCGTTGCAACCAGTCTTGTCGCAATGCAAAGCAACGCTACATTCACAACTTCATCGGTCAATCTGCTCCCCGTCGCACTTGGAAATTCTTGCAATCTCTAGGTGTAGGGAGGAGGAGTGGTGACCTTGAGACCCCTAAGATCGATATCAATGAGTTAAATCGTCACTTTGCTTCGCCTCCGTTCCTTCTTAATAATAATAAAAAAGCCAATACTCTCAATCAACTATGTAGTCAACCTATTTCTACCCACACACTTTTCGCATTTGTAACTATAACTGATACTGAGATTGTGAAAATCTTATCTTCCATAACAACCAAATCCTTCGACTCCGATGGCCTCAATATTGAAATGATACGTCTGCTTTTGCCTCCAATTCTGCCCATTATTACACACATTATTAACCACTCACTGACCGTTGGTATCTTTCCATCGGCATGGAAAATCGCACATGTCATACCCCTCCCTAAGATTTCAACGCCTACTCAACTAAAAGACTATCGTCCAATTTCGATTTTACCAATATTATCTAAAGTTACTGAAAGGATAGTATTTAATCAATTCAATGCATGGCTTTGTTCTAATTCTCTCCTTGATCCACTGCAATCTGGTTTCAAAGCAGGTCATAGTACCACAACTGTACTAGTTAAGATTACGGATGACATAAGACGTGCTATGAACAATAAACAACTTACAATTGTCACACTACTCGATTTCAGTAGCGCGTTTAATTCCGTTGATTTTGACATTCTTCTTGCTAAGTTATCCTCGCTAAACATAGCTCAGCCAGTATTGGAGTGGTTCACCAGTTATCTTGGCGACCGTAAACAATGCATAAAGATAGCTAACTCTACCTCTGATTATGCCACCTTGCTGTCTGGAGTACCGCAAGGTGGAGTTTTATCTCCACTGTTATTTTCCATATTTATTAACTCTATCACTACAAACCTCAGATGTAAATATCATCTTTTTGCAGACGATCTTCAATTATATTTCCATTTTAATATCTCTGATATTAACAATGCAGTCCTTCACATGAATGAAGATCTTAAATTTATCTCTTCTTGGTCATCGGATCATGGTCTTCTTATTAATCCGACTAAGTCCCAGGCAATTATAATCGGTAGTCCTCGTCTGCTATCATCTATGAGGAATTTGCAACTCCCACTACTATATATCAATAACCAATGCATTCCGTATACCAGGGTTGTAAAAGATCTTGGAATCTTCATCGATGATGACCTTTCGTGGCATGAACAGGTATCGCATGTTAGTAAATCTATTTTCTTTGCCCTACATTCACTTAATAAACTTAAAAATTTCCTTCCATTCCGTTGTAAAATAACTCTAGCTCAATCACTTCTTCTTCCATTGCTTGATTATGCCGATGTGTGCTATTTGGATGCAAATGAAGTGCATCTCAATAAACTTGAACGTCTTCAGAATATATGTATCAGATTCATCTTTGGGTTGAAAAAATTTGATCGCATATCATCTTATCGCAATCTTCTTTGTTGGCCCAGGATACGCCAGCGGCGCAATATACACATCTTGTCACTATTGTACAATATTCTCTCGAACCCAAACCTGCCACAGTACCTCAAAAGCAAATTCACTTATTTATCCAACCATGGACTTCCACTCCGATCTGCTGAACGTACAACACTATCCATCCCTATCCATAATACAGAATTTCTCAGCTCTTCGTTCGAAGTACAATCAGCTAGATTATGGAATAGTCTTAGTCCGGATATTGCGTCGTCTTACTCACTTAGTATTTTCAAGAAAAAACTAAAGAAGGAATATTTATCCTTGAACACTCGATCCCGATTTCCTTACCTGTCCTTACCATATCCTTTTTTCTTGCTATGAATTATTATTTTTTTTTTGTTTTAATAGTATTTATGTAAGTGTTATACGTATTTTCATTGATTTCTTTTACTCATATTTATTTGCTGTTGTACATACACAATGTTGTAATACTTCGTAATCTGGTTGGTTGGAAGAAATTGCCTAATGGCAATAAGCCCGCCAGTGTACAATTATATTTGTTTATATTATGTACAAGAAGATGTATAAATAAATAAATAAATAAATGCCTTATTTGCTACTTTACATTTAAAGACACCGATAAAACACGATCACAACAAACAAGATCTACACGTACGTCATCTCACTTAAACTACCATATACCTCATCCAAACACTAGCCTTGCTCAGCGACACTATTCATATCAAGCTCCCACTATTTACAATACCATCCCAGATTCTATTAAAAATATCAATAACTACCAAAGGTTCAAAAGGGAAATAACCCTATGGATCATCGAATCAAACCCACCACAGTAACTTCTTTCTCATTTCTTTAACTTATTGTTTGTTTACTGTATGTATGTGTGTGTGTGTGTGTGTGTGTGTGTGTGTGTGTGTGTGTGTGTGTGTGTGTGTGTGTGTTTGTGTGTGTGTGTGTGTGTGTGCTGTGTGTGTATTTTATATGGTTCAGTATATTACGTGTGTATGGAGAGTGCCTGTGCATGTATGTTAGGAAGTGTATGATCAATTGTGCTAAATCCACTTTAAAATAATGTTGTTTAACTTACAAAACCAAAGACTGCATCCAATATAACACAGGGATTATCCCTAGCATATTGGAGAGCAAAACCTCTAATTGACAACAAAGCGCAAGAGAGTGTCAATGGTCTGGATGTGTCTGTGTACCCTTCCATTGTCTCTGTCTCAAATATATACATAATATTTTTTTTATATATACCTTTAATATTGATGTCAAACCTTTTTATGTACAATGTCATGTTTATTATAAATAAAAAAAAAATAAAAATAAGAAATTTGTGAAATCGAAAGTAAACAGAATAGTAGGTATAATAAAAATAGTGCACATAGAAGGAATTTCAATGAAGTTGATAAGAAAAGGAATAGATCAGTATCACCGCATGTTATTAATAGGAATTTAAAATGTTTTGCATGTTTATCTGATAGTCATTTAATTAAAGATTGTAAATTTAAAAATTTTAAGTGTAATAAGTGTAGAAAAATGGGTCATATTGCGAAAGCATGTAAAAACGATCAGTTTGGTAAAAGCAAAAATAGTATTTTTACTATGGAAAATAATACGAACGTAAATGTTGTTTGCAATACGGAAGGTATTAATGAAATTGTAAATCCATTCATGATTAATATATGTATTGGTAGTCAGATTATTCACGCGATGATTGATACAGGTGCTAATGTATGTGTAATTCCGAAAGATATTTATTTTAAGAAGTTTAAAAATTATAAATTGAATAAACCGACAAGTATTTTAAAATCATACGACGGTAGTATTTTAAAATGTATTGGTGTGTGTATAATGGAAGTAACATACAACAATATCAAACAAGTGATTGATTTTTTTGTAGTAAACAATGGCAACAGTGTAATATTGGGTAGAAATGTTATTCGGAAATTCACCTTATTGGTTGATAGCCAACCACTGACGAGAATTCTTAGTGAAAAAAAGAATATACCGACGTTAGCAGCAAATAGATTGCAAATTAAGTCTAAAGATAATTGTTCTGATTATTTATCGAGAGTACCGGTTAGTGAACCAGATAATAGTTGTGATAACTTGACAGACAATTATTTAAATTTAATATGTGACAGTGAACAAATTTGTATAAACATTGAGCAGATTAGTGAGGCAACTAGTTGTGATGATGTGTTAGTGCGTATTATGTCTTGTTTACAGACAAAATGGCCGGATAAAGTTAACAAAGACAGTGATTTGTGGCATTTCTGGATAAAGAGAAATGAGTTATCGATTATAAAAGGGTGCATTTTGTGAAATCATAGAGTAGTTATTCCGTCAAGCTTGAGAGATAAAATTTTGTGTATGTTACATAGATCTCATCTTGGTATTGTGAAGACAAAAGGTCTTGCAAGAGGTTATGTTTATTGGCCGAAAATTGATAAAGACATTGAAGAATTATTTAGTGAATGTTTTGAATGCTCAAAAGTTAACGCATAGGAACCAAAAAATGTATTGACAAGCTGGCCTAAGGAAGAGTCGGTTTGGACGAGAATACATATTGATTTTTTTGGACCAATTGCTGGTAAATCATTTCTTGTAGTATGTGATGCATATTCAAAATGGATTGAATGCTTAGAAATGAAGAATATTAATGCGTTTTGCACCATTAAAGCATTAAAAAAATTATTTTGTCAATTTGGATGTGTCAAAACGATAGTATCGGATAATGGTAGTGCTTTTATGTCAAATCAATTTCAGAGTTTTTGTGTTGAACATGGTATAAAACATGTAACGTCACCAATATTTTCACCTTCTTCCAATGGTCAAGCGGAAAACACGGTGAAAACGTGTAAAATGTTTTTAAAAAAATTATTAATAAATAATATAAAATTTATGAGTGATTATGAAAATAGAATTGATAATTTTTTAGTTGATTATCGGAATTCTCCGCATGTTTCAACAAAGGTTGAACCAGCAGTTTTAATGTTAGGTAGAAAACTAAGGACGAATTTTGACATTTTCATTCCTGAATTTAATAGTAATGATAATAATGATAATGATGATTTTACTGGACATAACTTGTTAAAAAGCCAAGAGAGGCAACATTATTATTATGGAGGGAGAGAGAGGAAGGAATTGAAAACAGGTCAAAAATGTTGGGTAAAAGACTACAGGGTAGTAAACAAACCAACATGGGTTTTGGGACAGATTACTAGGAAAATTGGGAAGGCAATTTACTTGGTAAATGTTCTTGGTACTAGTTACACATGGAAAAGGCATGTTAACCAATTAAGAACCACAAGTGTAAAGTGGTCAGATGGGGGGTAGATAGATGTTATCATAGTTCTTGTGGGTCTCGACTCTGAAGCTTATGGATTGCTTGAGTTTGGACCCGGACACCCCAGTTCACTCCTCGGATGCTAAGTTGTGTTTCCTCTTGTTTCAGGTTATCGGGAGGGTTGCCTGGAGGCAGGATGGAGGAACACTTGGACACTCGATCCTGGACATCGGTTATCCCTGCAGGCCAGTGTGAGGGATGGATGTCAGAGGGTAAGTGTGGAGGAGTGTGAGATATGTGAGTGAAAGAGATGGCATGTCTGTGTGTGTATATAGTGCTGGATTGGACGCGTGGGCGGTCATTCATCGTTTCACCGTTGATAGTACTACCTCCGTATAATCGTATATATAGATTGACCTTGAATTGTATATTTGATAGTGTTGTATTAATAAAGTGTAAAAGAACATACATCTTTTACTACAAATAAACAGAGTTCCACCCCAACAAATTAGTAGTGTACAAGGACACTATACATATATCCAATAACATGCTGCCACATTTTAGAGACGTACGATCCTGACTTAAAACACAATCAAAACATTGTCTCCGCCGAGAATCTATCTCGGAATTTTTGTCTCAGGAGTCAGATATCTTACAGATACCAAGTCACAAAGGCAGACGAAATTTAGATCACTCTTAATAACTTATTTTGATAATTATCTTTCGGAATTCAACCAAGATTTCAACCCACCCTATTGCAAAATGTTTCTATAATATCTAATAGCTTGTCTGGCTGGTACCACACTAACGATAAAAAATAATCCAATATGTAAATTCCCCGCCAATACCGCGATTTTGTATGAATACCAATAAACATTTTGTTTTTGAGCGAACAAAATATCTATGGGTCATATCGACAAAACAACGAGATATAATAATTTTGTTTTTTTGTCCGTACGTCATGCAGTCAGTCAACGTTAGAAGAGATTTATGTAGGTAGGTTTAGAGAAAAAAGGCCCGACGCCAGGAATGCGTGCGAGAATAGATGAGTATAGCACTCGGTTCTCTCTGTGAATCCCGGAAGGGACATAGGGTGATGGTACTTATGTTTGAATATTTATTTATTAATTTATTTATTTATTTATATATTTATTTATTTATTTATTTATTTATTTATTTATAAATTAATTTATTTATTTATTTATTTATTAATTAATTTATTTATTTATTCATTATTTATTTATTTATTATTTATTTATTTATTTATTTTCTTGTTTATTTATTTATTAATTAATTAATTAATTTATTTATTTATTTATAATTTATTTATTTATTTATAATTTATTTATTTATTTATTTATTTATATATATTTTTTTTTTGCGGCGCTGGCTGATTTACTAATGATATTAATTACAATTAAGCACTACAAATAATAACACTCAATTATTATTATTACCATTATACACTTCCTCAAAAGAATTAGCAGATCAATGCGTAAATTGTAATTTATTTAAAAGAGCAAAATAAAATGCAACAAACGCATCATCAAGCTTTCAATTGGGAATAGTTCACCCATCCAGATACTTAACATATCAAAGGATTAGGCTCTGAGGAGGTCTCTATACTACCTAACAACCCTACTGATTCCCGAATATTAACGTTTAAAAAATCTTTAACGATTCTACATGTATTCATAATTACCGTTTTTTGCATTTTTATTATTAAATTTTTCGATAAATCTATAATTTCTAAATTACGGATTAACGATTTTGGAATAATGCCAGTGGCTGAAATAATGAACGGTAATATTATTATTTTACGAGAATGCCAAAGTCTTTTAATCTCGTTACCTAAAGCGGTGTATTTTCTAATTTTTTCATCAAAAGTTTTTATAATATTACTAGAATTTGGAATAGCCACGTCGCAAATATATGTTATTTTTTTAATTTTATCATGTATTATTAAATCGGGTCTATTATGTTGAATTGACCGGTCAGTTAATATTGTTTTATCGTAATAAAGCGAAATATTATTATTTTCTAAAAATGAAATCGGATCATATTCATAATATGGTTTTATGTTTATCGCGTCAATTAATTTATATTTAATAGCTAAATTTTGGTGTATTATTTTTGCTACTTGGTTTTGTCTAAATGTATATTCTGATTGCGCGAGAAAAGAACAGCTCGATATTATATGCTCGATTGTTTCCGGAAAAGCCAAACATTTCCTACAACTATCATCTACTACATTTATGTCTTTTATAAAACCTTCTAAATCCGCGTCTAAATCACCAATACTCAACCATTTGTTTGACCAAATTATGTCAACATAAGATTGGTTGAGAAATTTCGGATGTACAGAATTATTTTATTAAGCCACGAATTTAGAAGGTCGTCATTTATATTTATAATATTGTTATTGGCATTCTCGTAATTTAAATTTAATGTTGTTAAATTTTTGTCCGTCTCACAGATAACTTTATGCATTAAAGAACTCTCAGATTTTTTGTGAAAGAAAACGATGTTATTTTTATTATACCAGTACCTCCTAAATTCCTAGGCAAATTGATTCGTTCAATCGCAGAATTAGGATGACAGCGAAATTTAGTAAAACGCGTTCTAATTGTTCTTTCTAAACTATCTAAATCTGTTTTTGACCATTTAATAATTCCAAAAGAATATGTCAATATCGGTATTACCCAAGTATTAATAGCTTTAGTAAAGTTTTTAGCTGACAGATTGCATTTTAATATTTTCGTTATCCTATCTTTAAATTTTATCAATATCTTTTTTTATTTTAGTGTGGTCTAATTTGTAAGACTGCGGATAACCTAGATATTTATAAACCTCCAATCCTTACAAACTATCTATGTATTTGTAAAATTCTCTGTATATCTCCACCCATTTCTAGTATTTTACCCTTTTCAACATGTTACGTTTTACATTTATCTAAACCGAAAGACATTCTAATATCATCTGAAAATGCTTTAATTATCCTATGTAATCATTTTTTCTAATTCTGAATCAGATTTAGCATATACTTTTATATCATCCATATATATATTAAGTGCGAAATTTTAATATTAGACCGTGGATGACCGTTAATTTTTATTCCATAATTAGATTCATTTAACATTTTAGAAAGCGGATTAAGAGCTAAACAAAACCAAAGTCGACTCAATGAATCTCCCTGAAAAATTCCGGGAGATTTTTCTATTTATTTATTTATTATTTATTTATTTATTCATTTATTTATTATTAATTAATTAATTAATTAATTAATTAATTAATTAATTTATTTATTTATTTATTTATTTATTTATTTACTTATTTATTTATTTATTTATTTATTTATATATTTATTTATTTATTTGGCAAAGAGAATGCCATGCCACTACAGGGAAACCTAAACTGGCATAGCATGAAAAAGAACAACAAAGTCATATGTAGAATATGACTAGGACTAGCTGCATATTATTTGTTGTTGTTAAATACAAAATTTAGAAACAAATTAAAAATTACACCGAACTGTTATTTGTTATTGAGGTTTATGTGTATGTAAGTAGTTATGTCTGATTTTATTTACGTGAGTGGTTAACATTATTATATTATAGGGGTTGAGGAAGATTCTCCCACCCGGAAGACAAGACCGGCAGAATATCTGCCAACTTCCTGGTCTTCAATTGGTTGGAAATATGAGATATTGAAAATGAAATATGTCCGAAACAGGAAATAGACACAAATCGTCGTCTGTCAAACATATTATGAAACATTTTATTTATTTGAATGAAATCAGAAGACAAGTATTTTTCGATAAATATATTATTTGTTTAAATACGTATAAGTTTAAATAAGAAGATCATTTGATATCATTTTTAAAGAGTTTGTATTGAAACATGAAACAGAGAACATCATACGAACATGTATGAGACGATGCATGAATGTGGAAGTGGCGAGAGATGCGTGCCAGGATAGGACAATGTGGCGTTCGGTTCTCTCTGACTACTCCGCGAGGAACATGGCGTGATGGTATGTATGTTTATGTATATATATAGTTCGAAACATACATACGTACCGTCACTACATATACAGCAATGTGAGGTAACCGGTGACAAGTTTGCGGGTGTGCAACATATGATTAAAGGAAGCAGGACACATGTGTGTATACCCACACACCAGTCTAGTATCACCTAATGGAATATACTGCATTCAGAATGGGTAGTGAACCTCATTGTTAAACTATGTGAGATATTATTGTTGCCTGTTGTATTTTAGATTACCTGGTTTTTACGGGACTTCCCGAAAAGGTGATAATATAATAGAGTGGAAGCAGATTGTGGGATATGGCGTTATGGTATGAATGAATGAGGTTTTCTGTATTTATTTATACATATTTCTGTACATAATATAAAGAAATATATTGTACAGTGGTGGGCTTATTACCATTAGGCAATTTTTCCCAACCAACCAGAATACAAAGTATGATAAAATTGTGTATGTACAATAACAAAAGAATAAGAGTAAAAGAAAATAAAGAAAATATAAATAACACTAAAATACTATTAAAACAAAAAAAAATGTTCAAATCAAAAAAAGGATATGGTAAGGACAAGGAGAGGAAATCGGGATCAGGTGTTCAGGGATAAATATTCCTTCTTTAGTTTTTTCTTGAAAATACGAAGTAAGTTAGACGACGCAATATCCTATACGTTGAAAACAGATCAGGTGTTGGTTTTGGTGTGATATGAATACCAATACATCCGATCGATTCAATTTATAATCAAGGCTGTACATATTTAATTATTTATTTATTTTACGGTTATATGTGCATGTTATAATTATTTTCATTTTTAAAATTGAATAAGTATGTAGGTATACACATTGTTTTTTGCACTTATGAAGTTGAGGTTTTTTAAGTTCAAGTGCTAAATCATATCTTTTGATTTATTGTTATCGTTGTGAGATAATTTTTCCCTTCAAATTTTGTTGACTTAATATTTTTGACCTCGTACCAAACAAGATTATAATTTTGATTAGGAAGCTAAAACAGTTACAAGGTTGCAAAATTTATTTTAATGAAAAACAGAAGGGAGTGTTTTTAATATCTTATAATTTAATCTGAACAAAATTAAACTGAAGTAATTGAAACAGAATATGTAGGTGTATAAAAGTAAAAGTAAATAAAAATCTCTTTGAATAGGTATTGTTGTATTTTTTTCATTTGAAAATGAAAATGATGCCCTACAATACAAAAAGGATTGCTTTAGTTAGAAATTTGTATCACTCTAATAGAATTGTGATTTCAAAAAAAACAAAATTGATGCAAATATATAAAATACCTTCAGTAATGATACTACGACATCTCAATCGATTCAACTTTTTAAAAAGAAACTAAAGCTGTTTTACCTGTCTAATAATTCTTAACTGACACCCCATATCCATCCTTCCTCCCCTCCCTCTAACTCTACCTCTATTTCCTTCCTTCCTTTGTTGCTGCCAATTAACTCATAATAACGTAACGTGTTTCTTTCCGTTTGATATAAATTTAATGTACATACCTACCACTATACTAACTATGGCCTCACGTTTCTTTGGTTGGTTGGAAGAAATTGTCTTGTGGCAATAAATCCACCATTGTACACATTATTGTACATGAAGTTTAATAAATAAAGAAATAAATATAACAAAATTTTTAATCGAATATTTTTATTATTGCATATGCGCAAACATTGGATTTTTTTCCCTGTCCCTTTATAAGTCTGGCGCAATTCAGGGGTGACTTCTATGCGAAAAATGCATTGTCACCTCAGATATAAGAATTGTAGCTTTCATTATTTACAAAAAACCAATTCTCTCAATAGATGGCGTTCTAACAAAATAAATAAAAATAATAAGATTGTTGTTCATAATTTCACCCATAGATGGCTGTAGTAAAAATTCCTTATTTTCAAGCGAAAAGAATTTCAGTATTACAATATATAGAACTTTCAAAATTGAATTGATAGGGATCTCATTAAAAGGCATAATTGGTGAACGTTGCGCAAGCGCATAAAGTGATCACGTAAACCAGCCGATGACAGGTCGTAAGCCCTGTAGGTGCCTTGATTTCCCGGTTCTCCTACAATAAATATTCCAACTTCGTCTCTATTGAGATAATTAAAAATCTGTTAAAAAATTTTTAAACTTATATGTACCTTTTTTTAACAGATTTTTAACTATCTCAATAGAGACGAAGTTGGAATATTTATTGTAGGAGAACCGGAAAATCAAAGCACCTACAGGGCTTACGACCTGTCATCGGCTGGTTTACGTGATCACTTTATGCGCTTGCGCAACGTTCACCAATTATGCCTTTTTAATGAGATCCCTATCAATTTAATTTTGAAACTTCTATATATTGTAATACTGAAATTCTTTTCGCTTGAAAATAAGGAATTTTTACTACAGCCATCTATGGGTGAAATTATGAACAACAATCTTATTATTTTTTATTTATTTTTGTTGTAACGCCATCTATTGAGAGAATTGGTTTTTTGTAAATAATGAAAGCTACAATTCTTATATGTGAGGTGACAATGCATTTTTCGCATAGAAGTCACCCCTGAATTGCGCCAGACTTATAAGGTCATTTTTTGTCTTATTTACCTACTTGTATCAATGTGTAAGTAATCGAATATATTTTTATTATTGCATATGCGCAAACATTGGATATTTTCCCTGTCGGGAGTCAAAGATATTTTTTAACAGATTTTTAACTATCTCAATAGAGACGAAGTTGGAATATTTATATTAATAAATATTCCAACTTCGTCTCTATTGAGATAGTTAAAAATCTGTTAAAAATATCTTTGACTCCCGACAGGGAAAAAATCCAATGTTTGCGCATATGCAATAATAAAAATATATTCGATTATATGTACCTATTTAGATTTAATATGGCAAAAGTTGATTGAATGCTTATTTTCGATATTTCTCAATTAAACATCGATGCGCTGCAATTCAAAATGAAAATCTAAAGATACTCTGGTTCAAAAAAAAAATGTAGCCAATCTCTTGATAACTTACACAACCTCGTATCTCAAAAAGTATCATTTTACAGGAGACACTAAAACGTTCATGACATTCTCTAAAAAGCCTTTAAAAACATTGTTGATTTATGGATACGAGAATGAAGCTTTCTGAGATATGAGGTTATGAAAGTTATCTAGCGAAATATATTCTATCGACAATTTGGTGTTGTGGATAGTGAATCTTGCGACTGTGGGTTGGAGGAGGAGACAATCAACCAGATGTCTTTCAAGTTTAAAAAGTACCTGATAAAAGTGTTTAACTATAAAATAGGTACAAAAAACCCTCTCCCAACAAGAGTGGAGACTCTATTGTGCAATATTAATCATACAATAGTAAGCTTTTTGTGAAGGTTTGTTTAATACCTGTCTCCTTAACGCCGATGGATTATAGATTATGCAATTGCCTGTAGTGTGACAACGCCTGTAACAAAACTTGATAAAAAAAATCGAAGAGTTATCTCGCTGTCGTAAGGCACTAGGTATAAACTGAGCGATTAAATTCTGACTCTCCGGTCGATGGAAGTACAGCGCTTCCGAAACATGTCGCGAAGTGACTCAAAAAAAAGTGGTTTATAGCGAATTTATGATTCAAATATGATTAAATTCTGAATTATATTATCGATTTACTTTCGGCCATTTAAGTTTTTCTATCATAAATAAGAAATCAACATTATACTCCTAAGTATTCCTCATATAATTGGTCAAACATTGAAGACTAACTGACCTCCCCACAAATCAAAACAGATAGCTTCTGTGCACCCTTAAATGAATGAGTC
This sequence comes from Molanna angustata, assembly GCA_963576475.1. Taxonomy (NCBI): domain Eukaryota; kingdom Metazoa; phylum Arthropoda; class Insecta; order Trichoptera; family Molannidae; genus Molanna; species Molanna angustata. The sequence goes on from OY754987.1 coordinate 27,081,631, forward strand.
AGATACCTACTATGAATGTTGATGTCATCGTTAAATTTATCTCATATAATTAATACTTTGTTTCAATCGGAAAACTGTTTTTATATCTCTATGAATTAGTTTTACAAGTCGATCTAATCTGACTTTCAAAACAAAAATCTTCCAATTAGGAATGAAGAAATTGCAGTCAATTCAGCGGGGGATTGCAGAAAATCTTTTGTCTCAATCTGTGAAATAAAACTCAGTTTACAAAGAAAGTGGTGTTCTCACTTATACCGTTATTACTTACCTCTAGATCTTACAGAATAGAGAATGTTGGCATCAGAAAATAACGAAGATTTGATTTCGAAGAGAAAACTCATTAGTTAGGTATTTTTTTATTGTATTGTATTTGGTGTTAGTATCTGAATTAAGAAATCAATACGTTCAATAAATGTCAAAGGGTCAAGTTGCTTTAATTGAAATGGGAGATTTTAAAAAAGAGTGGGTTGTGGCCAACGTTATACTTTTCACTATCTAGTCACTCCTCTATGTATAGAAAAAAAATGTATGGAAAGTTTTCAACATTTTCATGAAATGAGTTTCTTTTTATATTAGGCAATTCACCCTGCAATAAGTGCTTTGTGAAATGAGTTTCTTAAAGTATTTTTAATTATTTTTTTTATTATGAAAACTTATTAATTCTTCAATGCCAATTCATGAAAGTGGTGTGCCTTTTAAGCAATTTGAATATAAAAATATTAAATTTAGAGTTTACTGAAAGTTGAAGTCTCAATTTTCCAGAATATGAGATCGTATTGAAATTATGGACAAATAAATAAATTTCATAAAGAAGAAATTAATCAAAGAATATCAATAGAAAACTTCTCCTTCAGGATTATAATTCAAAACTTGGTTTAAACATCACTCCACATATATAAGTACATATGTATCGTTCTTGTCCGATAGCCTCTTCATTTCTTGATTACTGCTACTGCGCACATCACTGATCACCTGGTAGGTACATATTATTTCCTCTAGGGCGACAACTATAGTTTCTGCCTCCCGACATTCCTTCAGCGATAGAAAAACCTATCCATTATGGTGCCTGGTGTTATGGACTTTTATCAATTAAAAATTGATAGGTATCATTGTAAGAAAATTAAAGGAGGTACCATTGATTTTTATTTTTGGAAAACACTTACCTGTTGAACTCTATTTATTATTTCTGCTTTTTAGCGGCAATCTTAAGATATTCTGCTGCCCAGAAATACAAATTATTAGGCATACTGTCCATCTAAACTATGTCTATGCAAGATGCAAACATTCGTCTTGCATAGAAACAATCAAAACTATGTCCACAGAGCGGCAACGTCGCGTCAGTCACACGTCATGCGATGCGTGCAGCAGCGTGGACACAGTTTTGTTTGTGACTATGCAAGATGCAAACATTCGTCTTGCATAGACACAATCAAAACTATGTCCACGGAGCGGCAACGTCGCGTCAGTCACACGTCATGCGATGCGTGCAGCAGCGTGGACACAGTTTTGTTTGTGACTATGCAAGATGCAAACATTCGTCTTGCATAGACACAATCAAAACTATGTCCACGGAGCGGCAACGTCGCGTCAGTCACACGTCATGCGATGCGTGCAGCAGCTTGGACACAGTTTTGTTTGTGACTATGCAAGATGCAAACATTCGTCTTGCATAGACACAATCAAAACTATGTCCACGGAGCGGCAACGTCGCGTCAGTCACACGTCATGCGATGCGTGCAGCAACGTGGACACAGTTTTGTTTGTGTCTATGCAAGATGCAAACATTCGTCTTGCATAGACACAATCAAAACTATGTCCACGGAGCGGCAACGTCGCGTCAGTCACACGTCATGCGATGCGTGCAGCAACGTGGACACAGTTTTGTTTGTGTCTATGCAAGATGCAAACATTCGTCTTGCATAGACACAATCAAAACTATGTCCACGGAGCGGCAACGTCGCGTCAGTCACACGTCATGCGATGCGTGCAGCAGCGTGGACACAGTTTTGATTGTGTCTATGCAAGATGCAAACATTCGTCTTGCATTATTGTCAATTGACGCAAGCATGCGCATGACGTGCGGTTTACGTGGACAGTAGGCCTTTGCTTTATTGTGAAGTCTTCCTAGTCGTTTAAGACCCTCTTTTAAGACCAAACTAGTCGTTTGGTCTTAAAAGAGGCCAAATATTGTAGTAGGTACTTTTTATATAATACCTCAAATGTCATAATAAAACATGACTTAATTCAAAATGTCTCTTCTTGATACTCCTTCAGAAATTATTAATTTATTTATTTTATATTTCACAGTACAAATTGCCTTTTACATAAATCATTAAAATACGCATATTCAAATAACATTATATAACTAAGCAATAAAATAATAAAACACTTTGTTAAAATAAAAATTTACATTATACTTACAACAAAAAGAAATCAAAAACCTAATTTAAAAAATGAGTATTTTCGCAAATTGAAATTTGGTACAAATATATTTTTTGTTTTTACCACTGTGAATACTTGGTGTCTAACCAAGTATTCATTTAAGTAAACGAAAAAATTCAATTTAAAAAATATACTTTCAATATAAACTCGAGTTACATTAAATGACATTAAATAAAAAAATAAACTCTAAGTACAAAAAAGCAGAAGTGTAGAAAACATCAGATGATGGGTATTAATGTTGTTGTGTAGTGGACTATATAATATAAACGATCTCACTGATGCTTCTCTTAATCCTGGTTATTTCTCTTCTGATGATTATTTCTCTTCTGATGATTATTTCTCTTCTGATGATTATTTCTCTTCTGTGCACTAGATGAAACATCCACACGAGGTGATTTTCAAACTTGTACAAAACTTTCTTCAATTGTCACTTATTACCCCCTATTCAGTAATTTTAATAATTTTCATAATTATTCAAAATACGTCTAATCCAGGAACTTTTTAATAACGTTCCGTCAATATAGGTACGTTCATATTCCATTTAATATTATATCTACAATTTTAGAACGTTCCTATTTTAGTTATAATAGTTACTGAATAGGGGTCCCAAAATTATTGCCAGGTACCTACTAACATTCGTATTTGCATTTCTCGCAAAAAATTGAAAACTCTCGGCGCTCCAGTATATCTACCTACATATATTGTATTTGTATCGTATATGAATATTTATTAGTTGTAATTCAGGGCAGTCAATTATGTTATTTAATATTTTTTATAAAAATCAAAATGAAATTTTTTGTAATTTTGACTGATAACTTTTATATACCTAATTGAAAAAATAAACTTTAAAAATGTGAAATCATACTTATCCAACATTATATATTATAGGTAGGTAGGTACATAGGTAGGTACATAGGTAGGTACATAGGTAGGTACATAGGTAGGTACATAGGTAGGTACATAGGTAGGTACATAGGTAGGTACATAGGTAGGTACATAGGTAGGTACATAGGTAGGTACATAGGTAGGTACATAGGTAGGTAGGTACTTGTTGAATAATTGAGAATTTTGTCTCTATCTTATGTGTATTTTAAGTTTTGTTAAAACTTTCGTCCAATTATAATAATGTTTTGATACTCAAAGTATTGAATTCATTGTCTAAATATTTATTTATGTGTCTGACGCCCCCGTCATATATCCAGTTCATTATAGTACCACCTTAATTTTTATTTTTTTTGTGTTTTCTGAAAATGGTTGTTAGTTGTTGTTAAGAAAATATATAAATTGATACAAAAACGTTGAGAAAGCTATCGTTGGAATGATAATATAAATAAATAATGGGAATGTTTTTATCTTCGGTCATTGAATCTTTGAATGTTTGGTGAGGGATGGGACAGGAGAGGGACAGGAGAGGGACAGGGTGAGAAGATTATTTAATATCGCCATCAGTTTAACGTCCTCTGTGAAAATTTGAAGTGGGGAGGAGCTAAGTACATCTTATGTAGAGTTCAACTATTGATTGTGAAGGGCCGCATAAAGGAGAACTCACGTCGATAAAGATAATATTTAACAAAGTACTTATGCAAATGAAAGGTTCTTTTGCCCAAAAAAATAAACTTTTAATGCCTTTGAAATTCTAATCAGCTTAAAAAATGATAGAAACGAAATTGTACTCAGCTTTAAAAAATGATTGCGTGGTAATAAAAAAAAACATATTTTTTTACATCTATTCTCAACGGGTATAGATAATGATATTTGGAATTTTATCTTGATAGTTTTATGTGTAAGAAGTATAATACATAAGGTACTTTATCATCCAAATTAATTTATTTATTCACAGTTACAAACAGTTATTGCCCATTTAATTGGCCTCAAAAATACCAGAAAATGTAGGTGATACAAATTTAACAAAACAACTAAACATACATTAATGACGGTGTATCTGAATCAAAAGGATTTAGGAAAGGATTAAATGGTAAGATTTACAGTATAACTACATCCGACCACCAGTAGCGGAATTGCTTATAAAAGCCGAAAATCTTGGCTTGCCTATGAATATTATACTAAGAAATTGTAGACCTAATATATTTTGTCATTACTACAAGATTAAAAGTTGAACCGTATGTAGATACGATGCTCGACAGGGCCACAAATGCAAACATTATTTTGGCATTTTTGAAAAATAATTTCATGGCCACTCAAAAAAAAACATAAAATTTTCGACACTTCCCAATTTTCTTTCAAGGTTTGCCTTGTCCGAAGATTCTAGGCACGCCTCTGACCACCACGATGAGAACCCCATTACGTAATTACGTTCTAATAATTTATCATTATATTTACTTATTCACATACATAAAAGTTAATTTATTATTATCATTATGTGATTTTTTTGGCATAATAAAAGATTTTTATAATTATTATTACATACATAATTTCAGACGCATACAAACATAAACATTCATTAGGTAGAAATAACTTTATTACATTGTTAAATTGCTTTGTAGACATCGTTTAAATACCCCCGAAAAAATAGAAAATATTTATGAAGGCGTAAACTTGGGCAGATAATATTTCCATCCACCTTAATTCTGTGAATGTTTCAGTTAATATTTCACCAAATTCAGTGAAAACTTCACTACTCAGGGGAGCAATTCCGGTCACGAGATCGAAATCCTCGTGATAACCCATACCATGGATATAATTATCTTATGGATTTCTATAATATCTTGAGATTCTATAGAATTCCATAAGATAATTATATCCATGATCATAGAATTATAATGTACAGAAGCCGCGTCTAGTACAAATTTCGAATTCAAATGTATGCCAAGTTTTTTTTTACATGTGTGTGTGTGAGGCGGCAGATCGGTTGGTCTATGTTTTATGTACATAGGTGTGCGTGTCGGTAGGTGTACTTCTTCTTCTTCTTCTGCTTTAGTTAGGACCGTATCCTGTTATTCTCGGAGCCTGCTCTTGTGAAGTGGACGTCCAGCTCTTGTGAAGTGGGTAGGTGTACGTATACTAGAAATTCTTCTGTTTCCTCGTAGTTTTAGTTGGCATACATTCATTGCGCTGACTAGGTATCTGTATCATATATAATCTATGTCCATGATATAAGTAATCATGAGGGTTCTGATTCCATCGCTTGACCGGACATTCCCCCCAGGTTGCAATGAGTTTTTTTTTATAATATCGTTGTATACTAGTTTTTCAGTAAAATAATGTTATTAAATCACGTTTATTTTCCATTGAGATATATGCTTTAAAAAAAACTTATTAGATTTTTTATTCATTTTGTATTTATTTGCTGGAGTGGAGACCGAGAGGCGATAAGAGACCACATGAGCATCAAAAGATTTGTTGGACCCAAGTGGATGGGAGTCGTATAAAACAATCGGTCGAATATGATAAGGAGTTAAACAGAGTTAAAGAAGATCGCTAAAGACTGCGTGGAGTGGATGAAAAGATGCATTTTAGGAACTTAGACAGCACATATTCAAAAAAAAAATGTTTTAGGTGGGAACAATTTTAAGTTTCTCTATTAATTTTTTTGACAATAACAAAGGCCATTTTCAGGGTATATAGTTTATTTTAATTTTATTTTAATTTAACACACACCCAATAACAAGTTGCCACATTCTGGAAACCTAAGATATTTCTTATCTCACAGATTCAAATTGAAACACAAATTAAAATTATGTCTCGACCGGGAATCGACCCGGGATATTTGGCTCAGATATCTAATCAAATGAGGCATGAAAGAAGGCATCTAGAAAAATCACGTGGATGCATAGTTGATAAATTTTAGTTTTTTTACCAGGTTGGATTGATCATGTGTGTGTGCGCAAATCGCCCCCCTTCAGGCCGAATAATTTCAAAAAGGTTGGGGTTTTATCAAGAATTGTCTCTTTCGAAGTACTTCCAATAATGGACATAGGCCTCCCCCTGAGACCTCAACACAACAGTTCTTTATCCTGGCAGACCGCTTCCAACCGCCTTCAGCCGCCCGTCTTCTGTCGATGTCTTTCAACACTTCTTTTGTCCGTTCGCCATTACAAAATTTTTTTCAGGCCATCTAGTGCATGCGGTTTGTTGAGTTGTCAAATCATATAAAACCTTCACATAAATATGAATATTCCATCTCTTTAGATCTTCTGCTGTCCTCAGATTTACTAAGACTGTCTGTCTGGCTGTAGAGGATGGGTGATATTGGTAGGAGTATTGAAAATGGGGGTGTTGGTGGTAGGTATTATATTTCACAATAATAATTAGTTGCAGACGATGTCTGTTGACAATGTTTTATTATTTGTAACAAAGAGAAATATTACAAAGGCTGAATGAGAAAACAATAGCACAGTACATTCATCATTAATTTACATACACTTACAAATATATTTAATTTTATAATATTATTTGCTTATTACATATTAATAACTATTTATTTATAATAAATAAGATCTATTTATAATACTTGTGTCATAAAAATCAAGGTACCAAGATAACTAATATATAATTGCAAATTAAAGTGTTTGCATTGAAAATAATCACGTAAATTGGCTAATTACAGGACGTAATTAGCTTTGATATCTCAGTTTATTCAGTATCTGAGCTTTTTTTACACATGTACATATGTAGCTTCGAAACCATTTTTTTTTACATTTTGATATTTTCAGAACAAATATGTGTTCTTTAACCGAAATTCCATATCGAGTAAAATGCAATCCAATATAATACCTACATACAAGGTTATTTTAGGAATCAAATATATGAATCAATCTACAAGAACTCTTTTTTTGCTCGAATTAAGATAATTTTTTTTTTTTTGTAAATAATCATTTTCGTGGGTAATCATTTTCAAGTCATCAGAATTTAATTATTTATTAAAGGTATTTCATACTGATTGTAAAAAGCCTATCTTCAGTGGTATTGTCTGTATCAAATTATTATTTGAAATAACATACTAAGCTTATGCTTAATTTTTTTTGTTTAAAATTTATTATATTATATCGGATCGATTTTCCAGTTTTTACATTTTTTGTTCCTTGAAATGCATTTGGCCTAAATCAATCTAGTAAGTACCTATATACAAAATATACAAGTATATATTCACATTATAAGTTTTCTTTCAAATTATCATAAAATAATATGAAATGGATTATTAGTAGGTACAAGGGAAATGCAATAATTCACAAAATATTGAAAAGGTACTAGAATGAGTCAGCCCCTTACAGACAAGATACGTTTATGTACAATGTCCAATTTAAATACTTGAAAAATCGTTGACTTAGTTATCTGTACCAGATGTATGTTGTGATAAGAATAATTCAATAACTGAGTATGTATAAAGTAAATTATTTCCAATAATATATTACATAACACAATATTCACATTATAAACTTGATAAAAATATAAGATATCAACTTTATCATTTAAAAATTAAAATAACGTCTAATTGTATCAAATTATATGTAATATAACACTCGTATTGTTGGCATGTTTGAACTAAGATCCGTTCATTGACCAAGTACAATCTAGAAATTATTAAATTGTTAAATTGCATATAGTAAAAGCATTTTGTATGACAGCGTTAATATTTGTTACTGATAGTTTGTTGTTTGAAACAACCAATTAGTTTTAAAAATAGATATAAGAAAATTTTTAGTTGTAAAGTTTTAAATACTTTTTAATATAAATAATACATAATAACATTTAAGTTTAATACATAGGTACATAGATACATATTTATAATATGTTATGGTTATAATAATGATGTACTCATCATTACATATTTTAAAATTACAATATAATGTATTTATTACATAATACATTTTAATATACATAATATATTAACACCAACAGAACAATTCAGATTGCATTTTTGTTATTAACTATTTAATTATTATAAAATTAAAGATATATATTATATTAATTAGAGAGCGTATCACATTCATTTAAAACTATTATTGCTATTAACATTTTTTTATTTATAATTTATCAACAATAGGTACATGTTTAATTTTTAAAATACGATTTTTCTGACAATGTTAGTAGGAAAGATCACACTGTTGTGCAAATCACTACCTACATTTTTTGCAACATTATAAATAGTCAACAGAATAACCCCATATTTAAATCACTTTCAAGTGTTGGAATGCGATACATTATGATATATGTGTTTCAAAATTTTGTACATAAATTTTCATGTGGAAATCTAAAACATCGTTAAAGAAATTCCCTGTACTTGGAGCCCACATTGTGCACTTTTTAATTTTTTTTAAACTCTTTTGTACATACATAATATAATATTGTATTATATTGTTCAATGGTGGACTTATTGCCCGGAGGCAATTTCATCCAGTCAACCATCTGAGAAAAAGATTACATTACGATTAATTTTGGGCATAATATAAAAAAACATAATCTGTGCAAAATAGAAATATAAAGTGTAGGTACACATATTCATACATTCACGCATACACACATACATATGGACAGTAAATATAATTAACATATTATGAGTGTATTGTACCTATTGTTTGTCACATATCGGCAGTGCATACAGAGTCTGCATGTGCATATTTGTGCATATTTTCAATCGACAATATTATTTGTCGAATTATTTGTCATAATGTACTATAATGTCACTATTTGTTCGATGGTAGGTATATTATCTACATTTATATTTTTTTTAAATGTCAATACTAACGGTATTTAAGGTGTACAACTCCATTATACTAGCTATTTTTTAATCAATTTAATCAAATAAAAATAATTATGGTTCTACATGTTGTATATTTTCCTTATGTTTACCTGATCAACTGGTAAACATTGAATATTGTTTTTTCTTATATACTAGAAATCGGTTTATTCTACAAATACCTATACAAATTACTTAGTTATATTCAACAATAATGAAATAGCCGATGTTTGAAATTACTTGTATGCAGGTGTTTTTAAGAAATATATAATCTTTATTCGTCTTTACATGTAGAACCGCAATCATTTTTTTTTATTAAAAAATACCTAGTATCTACATTTGTATTTGTTCTTCACACCATCGGCTTGTCAGTACATAGTCTAAGTCTGATTGTCGGTATTAGACCCAAGTCTCAATTCGTTTGCGCATATGCAATAATAAAAATATATTCGATTACTTACACATTGGTACAAGTAGGTAAATAAGACAAAAATGACCTTATAAGTCTGGCGCAATTCAGGGGTGACTTCTATGCGAAAAATGCATTGTCACCTCACATATAAGAATTGTAGCTTTCATTATTTACAAAAAACCAATTCTCTCAATAGATGGCGTTACAACAAAATAAATAAAAAATAATAATATTGTTGTTCATAATTTCATCCATAGATGGCTGTAGTAAAAATTCGTTATTTTCAAGCGAAAAGAATTTCAGTATTACAATATATAGAAGTTTCAAAATTGAATTGATAGGGATCTCATTAAAAAGGCATAATTGGTGAACGTTGCGCAAGCGCATAAAGTGATCACGTAAACCAGCCGATGACAGGTCGTTAGCCCTGTAGGTGCCTTGATTTCCCGGTTCTCCTACAATAAATATTCCAACTTCGTCTCTATTGAGATAATTAAAAATCTGTTAAAAAAATGAATAACTGAAAATATTACGTTCTCTGTACATGAAATATAATGATGTTCATTAATATTCGTAAAAGGTCATTTAAAATCTGAAATCGTTCATAATTACAAGCGGTAATATTTTAAATTTCAATGTACATATTGTTCAATTCTATGATTACTTACCGACTTATATATTTTTTCATGAAAATATCGTTGATTATATTCGCTTCGGAGACACATTGGGTATAACATTATACACATTGAGACACATTATAACAAAATAGGTATTATGTAAATATAATATTTGTCATATGGGACGAGTTAAAACAATTTGTTATTTGTCATTTAATGCCGTCAATTATAAAAATTAGACAACTTTTGAAAAGCAGCAAATTCCATATAACTGCGTAAGAAGTAGTATGAAAAAACAAAAAGGAGGCAATATTCACTTTATTTTTTTTCTTATTTATTGTGATTTTTTTTAACATATATTACGTAGTTTAGCAGTAGTTATGTAGATCAAGGGTCAATGCTTCTCACTCACACAGCGTTACCACCATGAAAAATAAAATTGTGAGTCGAACGATTGTCATTCGGAAAATTGAATCTCGAATAATTGAGCATTCGAACAATTTTCCTTTAACCCATATTGTGTAGATACCTACTTTTGTAATTTCTTAAAACAAATGATTTTATAATAGATATTTTCCCATGTAAAAGGTAAAGAGTGAACCCCTTGGAAATATAAAATATGATATGTGTTCTCCAAACTAACATTAGAGATGTTGGGTCAAATGGGACTGACAGACAAAAATATTGTAAAAAATACTCTCCTTATAACCCTATAGTACCCTCCTCATGCCTTTGGATATCTGTATATCTACTATCTCTGTATTATTCCAAGAGAATTCCTTAAAAATTGGGCACCAACCGAAAAACTGTTTATGTCCCATGATAGGTATTATATAAGACGATGTAGGTAGTTACCTACCTACCTACTAATATAGTATACTTAGAGAGACTTTCTTTAGATCATAGATTTACAACATTTTTTCAATGTTGTAAATCTCTGTTTCCATCGTCAAATATTATGTAATCAAATATTTAGTTTAATTTAGTACTGCATTAAAGGATAGCTTCAATACTGGCGCAGCGGACGGAGCGCATCAGACGGATTTTAGAATTCTTTGAATAGGAATTCGTACAAGTGCGACCACTGATCGTCGGAATGCCGATGCCGTTGCAAGGAGAAATAATAATTTGCTCGGATCTGCCATTTTTTTAAAGAATGAATATGTCCTTGCAACAAGTAATCTTCATAAATTCCCTAAACTAAGCATAAATGCTTGTACTATAGGTGAACGAAATCGGTCGTGGCAGGATTCGAACTCGCGACCTCTGGATTACAAATCCAGCGAGCTAACCGCTCTGCCACCACCCATCTAGGTTATGTACATATACAAACTCTGGTTTGAATAATAAAAAGGTGGTACTTAATATTTAAGTTTGAGAATGAGTGTCTCTGCCCGCTCAGACCTTCGTCTAGTTGCAGTGAAGGCTGTGTGTGTGACCTTACCATCCCCTAAAGGAACGGGGGTCTTGTGTGACAGGGGTAGGTTCTCAATAAATAACGTTCATTTGTCTAAAAAAATACATCGCAGAAAAAAGAAACAGTTTATCGATAATTTGTTTTCTTGCGGAGATTCTGTTTGAATTTTCGTTTTGTAAACAAGCTCGAAATCTCAACCATGAATTTTTCAACATTTATAAATATTTAACTGACAGATTCCAATAAGTTGATTATTTTGAGAGAATGATGAGAAAAATTATGCTTAACAACTGTGAAATCATTACTCAGTACAATTATAATATTGGTATCAGATGTTGATTACAAATTATTACAACTCATTGACAAAATCAAAACTTACCAAAAATATTTGTTTTTCATAGTATTAAGATAGGCCACGAACAGCAACTTAAGGGCTTTTAAGACATTCAGTGCACTTTTATCTTCATTTTCAGTGAACAGTGAGCCAGTTGTTTTCACGTGATTAGCTCTCTTTGGCACTTTAAGTGCAGTATAGCAAGGTTTTAGAGTTATCCGGACTCTTCGTGTGTTCTTTATGTGTTCTTTCAGAGTTTTGCAAAGGGCCGTTATTAGTCCCCATAAGCAGAACGGGTGGTGGTGGAGGAAGAAAAGTATTAAGATAGATTTATAAAATTAAATTATTGTAAAAGCCGGGTATTCGAAAATACAACAAACAACAATAACATCTCACAAAGTTCAGCAATGAGTTTCGCCACACATTCTGAATATAGTGCCTTTTTAGGTGATACGAGACTGGTGTGTGGGCATACACACATGTGTCGTGCTTCCTTTTATAATCTAATGATGAAAATCCGCATATCTGTTGCTGTGAGATATACCGTGACAGTATGTATGTATGTAATTCTCAATATTTGTAAATAACATCTATAATGCATTTAACTTATCAGGATTATAATTTCTAATAATTGGTCTCGTTCCTTTATAATGGCATTTTGTTTACAGAGAGAGTTTAGATAATACAATAATATTTGAGACCACCTTTCATCCTCTATATCTCTAATCTCCTGCGTCATATCTCTTCTTGTCTTATGCTCGTATATCCTCACAGAGCCTGATCTAATTACATCATCTTACAGACTCTACCTTCTCTCAACAGAGAGGTTTATTTCAACCAAGAGATTAACCGAGAGGATCTCTATTATGGAAACCCGTCTCATTCTATGGAAGGAAATCTTTGTTTACTCGGAGATAGGAATTTAGGTACATAGATATCACCTAGACTTCTGACGGGATTAATGGGCCTGGGTGCTTTCAATTGAATTTTAGAAGCCTTCATTCATTGAATTGTGTTTTTTATCATTATAAAATAAGACCATAATATGTATATGTAAGATGTACATACCATAATATTATCTACGTCTGGTCTCAGCCTGGTGATAATAATCCAAGGACGAAATATGGTTAGGCTGAATCTTAAACATCCGAACAATATGTTAAGTTTCATACTTAATCGTCCATAATAAATTATTGCATAAAATATAATATGTTTATGTGTTGTTCTTTGAGTAACACATTGATTTGATTTATTTAGGAAGCATGTGATTCATATTAACTCCACCAACATAGCAAACTTGTCTTTTTCTATGGGTCTGAAATAAAAATCGCGTCAGAGATTGGATTTATGACAGGTACTGTGGCGGACATTAGGACCTAGTTAATCTATTTTGTATGAGCCCATAATATGTTTGTTGAGGTAATGATTGTAAGTACAGAATGTTGAGATTATGGAAGTGAGTACAGAATGTTAGAAACGGGAACAATCACCTAATTCATAATTGTCACTAAAAATTGTAAACTGCTAGCCCTAGAACAGGATTTCCTAGTTGGGCTGCAGTTATCTAAGTGCTTATTGCTGTCGTTATAAATATGGTGTGATAAAAATACAAATGAATAAATACATACATATCTACCATCACGCCGTTTCTCTATATGGGGTAGGCAGAGAGAGAACCGAACGCCAGACTCTTCTATTTCAAAATAAATATTATTTTGCTTCATTTACATCCGTCATAGTATACTCATCGCGTCATAGTATGCATCCATATTATTCTAACTTCGTATATTATCATCTAACTTAATCTGAATAGTATGTTTGATCATGCCATATCTATCTCGGCCGGTCCCTTCTTTCATTCCACACTTTTATTGCCTTGTTACTTTCTTTGTCAGACGTTTATCGTCATTCATTCATTTTCTCTACATGTCCGAACCATCGCAAAGCATTTGTCTTCATTCTACCCAAACTAAGTATTTCAATCTAACATTCTCGTCTTATATTCTCATTCCTAATCTTATCATAAATATTTTTTTTTGTCACAAATTCATCTTAGGGATCTCATTTCCACAGCGTTAATTTTACTTTCATGCGTCTTCTGCCATGTCCATGTCTATCTTTAATAATTTAAATCAAAATTACCAAAATTAATTGATTATAGTACAAGTAGGTACTTTGGTAGTTATTTGAAATCAAGTAGAAACTCGCTTTAATGTTGATAATGGGTTATTTATTTCTATTGATTTGAGAGCTGTTAACAACTCTCTAATATTCCGAATAAAACTTCGCTGTGTATTTTTTTCTGAAAATGTTGTATTACCGCTGTAAGATTCAGAGCCGTGGGTGTGGAAGAAAAATCACAAGGACGCTATATATATTTTTTTAACCACTTACGTTAATGAAATACATTTCAATCAGAGAACGCTTTCAATGTTGACAATTATTGTGTCGTAGAAATGAAAAACACAAAAAAAACACGATTTTCGAATTGTGGTATTTGCCATTATTTCGCCAAAGCTCCATCCATTTAAACTTTACAAACGGAACAAATTTAACGTTTTTTTTCATTGACAGCTACCGAATGAGTGGTTTGAATTGGGTTTTTTTTTACAATTTCGAAGTAAAATTGTGACAATTTCAAATGTGTAGGTAGAAACAAATATAAGCTTTACGTGTTAACGTTAACTCTTTGTGAATTGTAATGTTATTATACATATCTATAGAATATAATTCCCTAGAAATATACAACATACATATTTAAAAATGTTGTTGGGTAGGTACTTAGGTATGATATTGATATGGTTTGATTGTTTATTGTATTTTATCATTTATTTATTTATGTCATCTCGACACTTATAAAATCATTTATAAATACTATCCCAACCTCACTAGGACTACGCCTGTTTCGAGGTTGGAGATTTACAATATTATATTTAGGTATACATTACATCTACATACATGCACCCACCACTCAAAAATACAATATTTACTATATATATTTTTGTCATTTGACTGTATGCTTTCAATGATAATTATTTTTATGAGTAACATGAAATATAGAATATGCTCACCTTATTTTTACATATTTTTTTTAAGTTATACATATATTTTTTGTCATTTCATAAAATCATATTTTTATTCAATGATAAGTAAAATACATCCCAAAATCTTTTGAATTGATAAATAACTAAATAAAAATTCAATTTGTTTTAATATCAATATTGCAAATTTTGTTTTATATCACTAGGTATGTTTGTTGCGTCTTTGATACATATTGAAATTGCTATACCAAATTGATGTAACCTTTGAAATGAAATATATTGTTAATACTACAGAAAAATTTTCAAGCTTTTTCTTGATGTATAAAAATGGTTTATATTATTCAAACATTCTTCATTTTATTAACAAATACTTACAGCAAATACCTATATAAACATAATACAGCACTATTTAGTTTTCAGAAGGGATTTGTTATTTTAAACATGAAAATATATAAATATCTAATATTTTACTGTATTACCTAAATAATAAATCTAGGATACTTACATTAAGCGTAAAAACCCGTTGCTCGCATATATTTAATTTTTTTATTTTTATTAATCAAATTCACTCAATCTAGTTCTTATGATAAGCATAATTAGATAAAAAGATTGCTATTATTCAATAACATAAATTTATAAATAAAGATTACATTATATTTTAAATGCTTTTCATTATTGCTTTAAAATATTTATAATGTGTATAAGGTACAATAAATTTATTAAAAAATAGCTTATAAAATACATTTTTAAAGTGCAATCAAATGCAGATGTAAAATTAATACAATTTTTTTTTGTAGAAAAAAGTCTATTAATATTGCTCTTATTACATTGTTCTATCAAATAAGAAATATATAAAAGGGAACAAGCCGTAATTAAGTTTGAAAAAAAGGTGTAATATTCATTTTGTATAAAATGAATATCATGAAAACTATGTTCTGGAAAAATAAAAACATGCGTATTGACGCATGTGTATGAACCAAGGGGCTCCTAAGGACAACGGAAATGAAGGTCTAAGGTCAATAACTAGAAAAACTATTCGAGAACGAAGTTAGACAAATATGTGGAATAGAGGACATCGTTCGGCGGAGTAGATGCAGAAGAAGACATTGGAGGGACCACGTAGCAAGAATGGACAGTGATAGACTTGCGTATGTATAGCAGCAAATGAAAAACCATTCTGATCGCCGACTAACCTGAAAACCACCCAAGAGATTGAAGGATAGTTGGACTTTTATATCTTAGGAGGTATAATTTTTGTATTACAGACCAACAGGTCTACTAAAAGAAGAAGGAAAGAATTTTATATTTGAAATTGAACTATGATAAACGATTGTTCTTTATGATTTGAACAAAGATAATATCATTATTTATTTAAGAAGTCAACAATAATACGTTAAGGGTATAAAGACTGTAATTATTGAAGAGGCTATAGCTAGCAAAGTTCATACTCATTGTGGATTGGAACTGTGAGTTTTATTTTTTTTTACGTACCTATAATATTTTCTTGTTTGAGAAATAGATATGTTTCTAAATATTTTGCATTCTACAACTTCATGCATTTCCTTAATTAAGCTTGAACAATGATTTAAATAGATAAGTATGTAAATCATAAAAATAAATTAAGAAGTGGATTTGTAAAACAGAAAAGTGTAAGAGTTTGAGATGCAGCGATAGGATGATTATCTAAATGAAATATATACATTTAATTTTTAATATGAAAAATTAGGAAAACCAAATATACATAATTCTCAACATATGCAAATTAAAGTTCACATTATGTATACAGGAAAGATATTTGAATTTGAATATTCAAATTCAGTGTTCTTCAGCCAAAACTAATATTAAAAAGTTATTTATCTACATAATAATAATTAGCATTTCCTGAACCCTGCGCAAGTGGTGAGTTTATTTAATTTTTTCATGAAATTTGTTCCAACTAACCATTGTTTTCAGCCCTGAGAAAAAATAATTGCGCGAGAAATAAATTTCTATAGGTAGGTACATGTACACTATAGGTAGGTACATGTACACTATAGAAAACTTATAAGTAGGTAGCTAAGATAGCGTTTAAAGCAGCCCATTCACGATCATGCCATTCGGCGTCGTTCCATATGGACCGGCTCCATTTGGAGCATTCTAAAATTTTCATCACACTCACGGGCGCGCTATCGAGCCATCAAAATTAGTATACGCAAGCGGTCGGCGCTTTTGCATTAATAAGTTCTATTTTTTTTTTTAATTTTCAAGTAAAAACGAGTTATAATTCTGATGATGAGTTTTATACAACTACTATTTAGCGGTTTGTTTATATATAAATAGAAAAAAAAACCTCACACACACACACAACCTCACACACATACATATACACACCCTCACTCTTACATAAGCGGAATAATAATTAAATAAATTAATAATTAAAATACTTTACTACTTACACTACACACACAAACAAAAATGTATTTGACATATGTAACTGACATTAGATTTAGATAATTGATGTATCATATGTATTATTAATCCATGTAATCAAACTATCTAATGATGTATGTGTTAATTAAAAAATAAAATAAAATAAAATAAATAAACAAAATAAGAGAAAATGTTGTATTTTCGCATTCACGAGAGTGTCAAACAGTTCAGCGCGATGAGATGGCGCAATGTACCTACCGCTGGTTTTCACACTCAGTACTACAGAGTTTCGATCGTTTGGAATTCCATTTTGGTGTGTCAGGCCAATTGGGCTGCGCGGGATTTGAGCGCATTTTGGAGTGATGGCAAGCCGTTTGGCAGGAGGGCTTGATCGTGAATGGGGCCTTTAGATAAAGTTACATAGTGGTATTTTTGTTATAAATATTTGAAATTAACTGCGTTTGTCAAATGACATATTTTCATATTTTCTGAACCATAAAATCTATAATAAATCTGAAATCTAAATCCATGTTTTGGCATAAGTAGGCAGCTATTTATGATATTGGAGAAAATATTGCAAAAAAAAAAATGATAAATGCTCGAGGATATTGGGATCGGGTTATGGAATGAGGAGAAGCAGCAGAAGAAGCCAGACTAGAAAAGGATGACGGCTACAAAACATAAATAAAATGAACGATAGAAATATTTTGGCAATAATAATACGACAGAATGCGTGAAGCAGTTAGATTTAGATGGATCCTAAATGTTATTGAGTATGTGGGTGCAGACTTAGCATTTTTCTGAATAATATTTTGCCCTAACGAAATATTATTTTAGAAAAATGTAAATTGATGATATTCTTGACAAGTGAATTATTTTAAGAATATGTTTTTGCAGACGTTGCTATCACAGTGAAAGCTACGAATAGCACTTTGTGACGGCGGGCAAAGGTTTAATTCGTTGCTGTTTTTTTTTGTTTCTTGACAATTCACCCTACACAGAGTGACCTGAATTTTGATTCAATATAGAAACAGGATTCAAAAAGAAATTCTAGTAAAAATTGTTGAATATAACTGTTGAGTTGTTCAGTTTAAGAGGGTAACTGCTGCCAACGTACCTTTTTTTTCAATTTGAATTTGCATCATTACTACAAAACGAATCATTTTGAAAAAATAACCTAGTTATTTTGGATATTAATAAAGAAAAATATACCTTAACTTTTTAATTATGTTCTGTATAGTATACCCCGATTTTTGACATTTATCTTAAATTTCTAAAAAGACTATAAGGTAAAGAACATTATATTTTTTTATTAATTAAAGAAGATCAAAATATCTGGAAAAATACGATGTAATGGTGCATTAATGCATCAAGTTAATAAACTAAAAAAAAAAATTCGCAATGGCTTTGAATGACAAATAAATGTTTTTTAGGTTTATTTACTAAACCTGAAACATTAATGCAACCTCATATCATATTTTTCTAGATATTTTTTTCTTCTATAATTAAAAAAATAAATGGTAAACTACGCCTTATATTCTATTAAAAATATAAGATAAACGTTTAAAATCGGGGTATGCCATTATTTTTCTGCAAGAATTTATACAGAACATTATCAAAAAAAAGATACATTTTTCTTTATTATACCCAAACTATCTAAATTATTTTTTTCAATACGATTTGATAAGAAATGGTACATCAAATTGAAAAATAGGTAGGTTGGTAACAGTCCCCCCCATAAGGTATTTTTTTAATAAGACGTTTATGACTTTTAAATTTTGGATTATTAAAATATGAGTTATATAGTTGTGTTTATTGAATCAGAGTATAGAACATTGTAATTAGATAATTGTTCATTGCAGTTAAAAAAAAATGATCCAACGTCTTTTCTTCCTGACTTCACTCACATATTGGGTTTAAAAAAAAATATTTTTATAGAGATGTGAAGCTAGCAAACAGTGACCGATTATAAACCTATTTATGAAGGATATTTCCCCTGCTTTGTTTTATTTTTTAATTGAATTTACAAAAAATGGAATGTGTGGAAATATACAGAGTTGACAGTAGCTACGACTTAGGATCAAGGGATTGGTTCACAAAGTGAGGTAAAACAGGGGTATTACCTAATATTTAAATACAAATCGGATATTATTGACGCTTTTACATATATAGCAGTAAAAATATGTAGTTTTCGAAAACTAATTTTAATTTTTTCATTTATCACACCTAGTGTTTTATATCATTACAAGAATTTTCAGTTATTATCCTTTTTGACTTTGTTTTTTGAATGCATTATTATTAAAATAATTGTTATTTTATTTTGTAGCTCATCGATTTCGCCATTTTTTTTTTGTTTAATACTTTTGTTGTAACTACTGTACATATATATTTTTTATTCTAAAAGGCTTCTAGCCGTAAAGTAAAGTAAATAAATAAATTTATATATGCTTCATTAAAAATACACAACTGCTGAGTGTCCAATCCTTACACAACTGCTGAGTGTCCAATCCTTACACAACTGCTGAGTGTCCAATCCTTACACAACTGCTGAGTGTCCAATCTTTACACAACTGCTGAGTGTCCAATCCTTACACAACTGCTGAGTGTCCAATCCTTACACAACTGCTGAGTGTCCAATACTTACACAACTGCTGAGTGTCCAATCCTTACACAACTGCTGAGTGTCCAATCCTTACACAACTGCTGAGTGTCCAATCCTTACACAACTGCTGAGTATCCAATCCTTACACAACTGCTGAGTGTCCAATCCTTACACAACTGCTGAGTGTCCAATCCTTACACAACTGCTGAGTGTCCAATCCTTACACAACTGCTGAGTGTCCAACCCTTACACAACTGCTGAGTGTCCAATCCTTACACAACTGCTGAGTGTCCAATCCTTACACAACTGCTGAGTGTCCAATCCTTACACAACTGCTGAGTGTCCAATCCTTACACAACTGCTGAGTGTCCAATCCTTACACAACTGCTGAGTGTCCAATCCTTACACAACTGCTGAGTGTCCAATCCTTACACAACTGCTGAGTGTCCAATCCTTACACAACTGCTGAGTGTCCAATCCTTACAATTCTTTTGTTGACAACATCTACTTTTGATATAAGTGTTGAGTGCTGTTTCAATTTTCATTCTGAACCATTGCGAAAATACAGATACCGGACATTACTTATTTGAGAAATCCTATAATAATTTTGATTTTTGTATTTATCTATGTTTATATTATGTTTAACTAATAAAAAAAAATTATATTGATTGCCAGCAAAGTTTGGTGGCATGTCATCAGATTGTTGGTCTGTGGTGGATATCCACTTTTTAAATATCATCCATGATATTTTTTTAAAATATTACCCCGATTTTTTCCAGATGAGATTTATTGCGACGAAACGTATTCGCCGTGCTTGATAATAATGTAAAAATAATATTTTTTTGAAACACTATAAAAATGACGTATAAAAAAATTATTTTTTATTTTTACACGGTTATTATATTCATGTATGTACATAAATACATTTATATACAAAACATATGAGATTCATACATGCGAATAATTTGCCAGTTGTGATTTTCTTTTGTAAATAAAATGATAGGTAGTGATGTATTGAAAAATATAAATTTTATGTTGAGTAATTTCTATTATTATATCAAATATTTAAGCTCAGTTTTATGATTGTTATAATATGAAAAAATGCTTTTATTTTTATTTATATTAGACTAATTAAAGTTACCAATTAAAAACAACAACTTCTTAAACATAACTACAAAGCAAGTTATGAATAATTATATTTTTAAATATATTCTAATGTTAAAAATATGTTTATTTTCAGCGTTAATTACGTAGGTTAATATTGAATATTCGTTTATACACATACTGAAAATATATTGATTTAGTTAGGGATTAAGATAGCTACGAGCAACTTTACTGATAGGCATATTTATTTTTGTCTAACTAATCAATATTAGAAAAGGCATGCGTTTAAAAAATAAAAATTGTATTGACTTCAATTTCTATTAAGTAAGTATGAAAATTTGTAAACAGTTGAAGCTTTAAGTTTGTATTAATTTTAATTAATGTTGAGATTGATATTGTATAACTCAGATTTTAATTTTTTGTCTTACAAAATTAATAAGCAATACATTCGAAACTATCACACTGTAAAAGGAAATATAATATATATATTATATATATATATATATATATATATATATATATATATATATATATATATATATATATATATATATATATATATATATATATATATATATATATATATATATATATATATATATATATATATATATATATATATATATATATATATATATATATATATATATATATATATATATATATATATATATATATATATATATATATATGTTATATTTGATGTTTTCACGGGTGAAATATGTTATAATATTTTTATCTCGGTTTTCCCGTGTCAGTAGGTCTTGACTAAGACCATTTGTCTTCCGACGTTTCGCCTGAATATCACCAGGCATTTTCAAGGACTTAACGAAATGCCTGGTGATATTCAGGCGAAACGTCGGAAGACAAATGGTCTTAGTCAAGACCTACTGACACGGGAAAACCGAGATAAAAATATTATAACATATATATATATATATATATATATATATATATATATATATATATATATATATATATATATATATATAGATATATATATATATATATATATATATATATATATATATATATATATATATATATATATATATATATATATATATATATATATATATATATATATATATATATATATATATATATATATATATATATATATATATATATATATATATATATATATATATATATATATATATATATATATATATATATATATATATATATATATATATATATATATATATATATATATATATATATATATATATATATATATATATATATATATATATATATATATATATATATATATATATATATATATATATATATATATATATATGATGCGTCGGTTTCTCGGGTACTCCGCGTCGTAGTTTTATGGTTCCTCCTGGAACCGTGTCCCTGACGTTTCAACTGGACGTTGCCAGTCATCCTCAGAAGGGTAGTGGTGGCTTCTTCAGTAGTCTTCGGCTGCGTCGATAAGGCGTAGTTACTGAAGAAGCCACCACTACCCTTCTGAGGATGACTGGCAACGTCCAGTTGAAACGTCAGGGACACGGTTCCAGGAGGAACCATAAAACTACGACGCGGAGTACCCGAGAAACCGACGCATCATTTACTCCTCTCCGCGAAAGCCTGAAGAATAACATATATATATATATATATATATATATATATATATATATATATATATATATATATATATATATATATATATATATATATATATATATATATATATATATATATATATATATATATATATATATATATATATATATATATATATATATATATATATATATATATATATATATATATATATATATATATATATATATATATATATATATATATATATATATATATATATATATATATATATATATATATATATATATATATGTGGAATTTGAAATTATATTTGAAGTTATAATAAATTAAAAAAAAATCACCGCAAATTTAATAACAATTATGAAGATTTTAATTAATTTTATAAACTAAATTAGGTAGGTACCTACGTGTTATTCACAGATTTTTAGATGAATTCAACATCAACAGTTTTGGTTTTTTTTTCAATATTCATGAATATGAAGATACTGTATTATTTATTTTTAAGCCTTCAAGTACGTCTTTTCATATTTAATGTTTAAAAATAATTACCAACTTGGTACCGACATAGTTTTATTAATTTTAGAAAATTTATTTTGAAATTAACTTGATAATTACAGTTGGTAGTGAATCTGTGTTAATTAAAATATAATATTCAGAGTAAGAAAATAATAACTTGATAATCAAAACAAAATGAAATTGTTCTTCAAATATAAAGTTTTCTATTTTAACTTAATTAGAAATTAACTAAGTTTAGTTTGTCGATCAACAATATTCTTGATAGAACTCTATTGTATGTAGATAAATTTTAAATTATAAAACAAAAAATACTTTGTATTTGTTCTGTTTAAATTTACATATTTGATTATTGACGGGTTTCGTGCAAGGCACACATCTGATTATTTTGCATTAGTAATATACATATCTACATAAATGAGAAATGAAATGTATTTTTTTAACTTTGTATCCCAACACTATTTAGAATGCTTAATGCCTTGAATTTAAATATAAGTAAAAAAATGAAGGTTAGGAGTGGTTTAAGGAGAATATTAAGAAGATCAAAATTAAAAAAAAAAACAAAAAACATTTCCTCGTACCCCGCGCAAGTGGCGATTTTATTGCCGTATGACAATTTCTTCCAACTAACCAGTGTTTCCAGCCCAGAGAAGCAATATTTACGTGATATATAAATTGGAATAAATTTCTCCTCTGCTAGGAATCGAACCCAGGACAAATTAACATTTGAAATCTAGAATATATACTTTTTACTGCTTCGTCGTAATCAAACATTCACTATTAGATATGACGATAAATCAAAATACTTAAATAAATAAAAAAAATAATAATTTTGACTACCGATTGATTAGATAATCATAATTAAAATATGATTTTAGCTCTATCATAAGAATAAAACGTACCTACATAGTATAAAGCAGGTTTTATTCAGTATGTTGTAGGTACCTACCTATCTGTCTGATGTAAAACACAAACTTATGTACATATTGATTTGTTCAAATGATCAGTGGATCTTTGTTTGTAAGTGCAATAGAATTAAACCAATCGTATGTTATTTGAAAAAAAATATTCATTTATTTTTTTTCAACTTTGCACTAAACACGTAAACACCTACTATTAAAGGGTAGGTATAGGTACTCAAACGCCTATGATTTTGTATGTACCATTTATACGTTTGGTATACTTTAATATATTTGAAAGAGATTTAGAGAAAATAAATTGGTAAAATACTTAAAGGTTTATATTTTCCAATTCTGAAGATAACTCACTTTTCAGCTACGACAAACTCATGGCATTTTGGAAGATTTAAAAAATCTAGCAAAGAAATGCTTTTTCATGAGCAGATTCGGCATATTTATTTGACGGATAAACATTAGTTTTCTATACCATTTGCAATACTTTTTTTCTGTAGTACGAGTGATAAATATATTGAAAAATCTCGGAAATTATATCGTTGACAAACATTTATATTACCATATAAATGGTATGCCCTTTATTTTTTTGATGTTCCTTTGAGCAATTTGTGAAATAAAACTCGGAACTGTATTATGTAGGGTACCTACTTATTACAGAAAAACACTCACAAAGACGGTACTCAAACTCAATCAAATAGGTAATCAAACTTATGCGGCTTATAAAGTATCGAGTATCTAAAGTTTTGCAATTTTTTTGTGAATTACTGAGATAAATATTTCATACATATGAAATATTCAAACTTTCAAAAATATCTTCCAAAAATATAATAAAGGCAGGTACAGCTAACCATTATGTCACCACTCATCTCCATATACATAATTAGCGTTTTAAAGTAATATGTACATTTAAACAATTTAGTTTTATACAATTTATAATTCATTTATGATTTTTAGAAACAAGACATACCCATATTTCATTAGATAAGGGACATAATATACTCGTACCCAAATTCAATTAGATACAATTTATACACACATTTCATTAGATACAATTTATACCCAGATTTCATTAGATACAATTTATACCCACATTTCATTAGATACAGTTTTTACCCACATTTCATTAGATAAAATATATACCCACATTTCATTAGATAAAATATATACCCACATTTCATTAGATACAAGAATTTCTCACATTAGGTTTAGTGTGCAAAAAAATCACAGTAGGTATAAATTTTTAGCTGTAACAAGGAAAAAAATTCTGTCTCATTAATGGACGATTTTGTTATTTTATATATAAACTATTGCAGGCTTCAAAATTTACCTATTTGATGGCAGAATATTTGAATTTGTGTTTTATTGCCATTATTTTATTCAAATATTTTTTTCTCTTTTTTTGTATAGAACAATAATAATAATTATATATAATCTTAGATAATTTTAATACATTATATTACAACATCATTTCATTTTGCTATAATCTACAGCTTTAACATTTTAAAAAACAATAATCCTTATATATATTAATCTATATATTTTTTATGAAAGACCCGTATTTTTTACATAGAGGTGAGGTACTAAGTGACCCCTTCTATGTACAATGTACAGTGCAGTCCTGTATTGATGGCAGAATTATCATAAAACAATCGTGATGCTGCCATCAATACATCATTAATATTATTACAGTCACTTATATCATTAATCTTATTTAATTAAATGATAGTCAATACTTATTTTATTTACTGGCAGAATTGGTTTTTTTTTGCTTTATTTGTTTTAAATTTCTAAAAAAATCAATCGTTTAAGTTTGCTATTTGCTAAGGATTTTATTTTAAAATTAACTCACGCAGCGGCCTTACTCTCCATTGCAAATCCGATCCCAATACGATCCGATTCGCTTAGAACCTACCTTTGTTATAGAGAATGAATGCGGTAAGTAGGTATGTTTTAATAGTTATAGTCGATAATTTGAATGTACGCAGGCGATAGATAGTTAAGTTCTAGATGAAAATTTGAAATTGGTATCGGATTTGAGTTTCAAAAGTAAGGCTACAGGACTCATTCATGTTAATATTCATTTTTATTATTTTTATTCTAGCAAACAAACAGGTGAATGTTATTATGAATGTATGTAGGTATGCCATCGCTAGCAAAGCTGCTACGTAAAAGAACCTATCAAAAGCTTATATTATATTTCATTATTTCCTACTTTTAAACATTTTTAGTGACTTTCTTATTTTAAGTGACATTCTAGTGCCGTGTTTCTGACACCAATAAAAAAAATAGCCTAAGAAATTTTAAAAAAATATTTTAAGTGTAAACTTAAGTAAACGTTTAGCAGGCGTGTTAACGCCGTTTGTTGAAAATCAAAATATACTCACGGAAGGAGCCTCCACGTAGATTGAGTTTCGGTTAACTTCGGAAAGCAATCGGGCGTCCCTGGAAACGGCAGAATGCCGGCCAATCCTTCCACCACCGGAGCACCAACCAATATGATGGTGTTCCGGACACGGAAAGTAGAAGAAGTAAATAATATATATTTTAATATGAATATCATGATGGCAGTTTTATCTATTGCATAAATAATAACATAGTTGGATGCGTGTATTTGCCAAATGTTTTCAAGTAAATTTTCTATGTGAGTATTAGAGAAGTCAGAAGGCCCTATATAACAGTTTTTTTCTAACATGTAGATATTTTCAATTTTTAAAAAAAGTTTTTTTGAATTGACCTCGAAACAAGTAAATATACATCCTCATACATAGTTGAATTAAACCGGTTGTTATAGGGTTCGAATTCGCGACCACTCAATTACTAACCCGGAGCGTTGACCGCTCTGCTACCACCCATCCGATAAATACCCATCATATTAACGTTGTAGAAATATTAGTTCATATTTTTCCTCTGATTATGGAGTTCTACATACTAAAAGCGACTTGACCGACAGATTGAAGATATTTCTAATAATACACCAGCTCCCTTACACAGCGTGTCATTTAGATGAAGAATCGAAACAAGAAAAGATAACTGTACGGAAGTGACAGTTGTCGCGTGACTGGCAATTGTCACTTCCATACATTTAGTTATCTTTTCTTGTTTCTTTTCTTGATCTAAATAACACGTTGTCTAGGGAGGCTGGTACCTACATATTAAATAATACGGTTACTTAATGATAATATGTTTTATTTAATTAAACTTTCGCAAGGAGAGTTTATGGCACATTTCCCATTTAATGATTGAATATAAAATAGTTAAAAAAAAAAACTACAATTTGTTTTAAAATCTAAAGAAATAATATTTCGTTGAAATCGTGTTGGTATTCGCCACCAAAATTTCTTGCATAATATTTATAATACACCAAGGATACTTGCAATTACAATGGCAGAATTTAATGGTTGTTGCTATTAATGGTTTAACTTTCATGAAATAAAATTGCATTGTTAATATGATGGCTCAAGAGTGGCGATGGAATTTTAAAGATTACAATTATATTTTTTTATATAAATTATTAGATAACGGATATAAATTATACAAACTATACTTATTTAAATAACTCCTACTGAAATCATGTATAATAGATGGTAGATAGTAATGGCACGTTTTTCAAATGTATTTAAAATAAAGTCGTGTCAGATAATTCATTGTATAGCAATAAGAAATATCTACTGTTTCCACCCACGATAAAGCCACGATTTTCATATTGTATTCTAAATAAAGTCGTGTAAATGCCATCAGATAATTTTATTGTAATAACAAATAACTACTGCTTCGTACTATAGTCTTGGAGTGATGGCACGATTTTCAAACGTATTCTACAAAAAAAGTCCTGTAAATGCCATCAGATAATTTTATTGTAATAACGAATAACTACTGTTTCGTACTATAGTCTTGTAGTGATGGCACGATTTTCAAACGTATATTCTACAAAAAAAAGTCGTGTAAATGCCATCAGATAATTTTATTGTAATAACAAATAATTACTGCTTCGTACTATAGTCTTGTAGTGATGGCACGATTTTCAAACGTATATTCTACAAAAAAAGTCGTGTAAATGCCATCAGATAATTTTATTGTAATAACAAATAACTACTGCTTCGTACTATAGTCTTGTAGTGATGGCACGATTTTCAAACGCATATTCTTCAAAAAAAGTCGTGTAAATGCCATCAGATAATTTTATTGTAAAAACAAATAACTACTGTTTCTTACGATAGTTTTGTAGTGATGGCACGATTTTCAAACGCATTCTACATAAAAAGTCGTGTAAATGCCATCGGATAATTTGACTGTAAAATAGTGTTTGTACTAA
Source organism: Molanna angustata (assembly GCA_963576475.1). Lineage (NCBI taxonomy): Eukaryota > Metazoa > Arthropoda > Insecta > Trichoptera > Molannidae > Molanna > Molanna angustata. The sequence goes on from OY754987.1 coordinate 27,110,029, forward strand.
TACCTACTGTTTCCTACTACAGACCCGTAGTGATGGCAGGATTTTCACATATACTAGTTAGGGCCGTGTCCCTGCCATCACTACAGGGTGAGCAGATTCTTCACACGTACTGTGTAGCTTGAGACTTCCAGCAGTTGAGGCAGGGGAAGGCGCACTGCAGTGTGTTCTTGAAGGCCTCGCGGAAGTCCCTGTTGAAGTAAGCGTAGATTAGGGGGTTCAATGCGGAGTTGAAGTAGCCGATCCAGAAGAGCATCCCAACTACTGTATCTGGACAGTGGCAATCGTCACCACATAGAGAAGTTATCACATACCTGGAACAATCATATTTAACGTGTTATAATAAACTTACATACATAATATGCACCTATTCAATTTCTCACTTACATAATAATACAATAAGTTAAAATTAAGTTAAAATTAGTCCTATAGCTAACACATTGAAAATGGTGAAATATAAAACTTAAAAAAATACCTAGAAATCACAAATTAATCTTGTTACATAATCCAGATGAAATTAATTATAAAAAATAGTCGATTCAAAGTAAACTGGCATAATATTATTGAACGGATGAAGGACAATCTGGATATGACTTGCGGAAAAGATGAGTTTTTAATTTCTTCTTGAATTCATTGATATTTTCGGCACATCTTATATCCATTGGAATATTGATCCATGACTTTGGTCCAGAAACGCCAAAAGATCGATATAGGTATTTTGGCTTATTTGTGAGATTGGTTTCTACTAGTTTTTTATTGGATTGGGTCATTGATCTTAGCGTACTTTGTTTATTGTTAGGTGAAAATGGAACACAAAGTTCCGATATATATTCCGGGGCCATGCTATTGAGTGCTTTAAAGACAAGGAGACATGTTTTAAATTCTATACGTTCTGGGCTCTTCAGCCAATGAAGTTTGTGAAGTGTTGGTGAGATATGCGAGAAACGATCAATCTGGTAAATATAACGGGCTGCTGCATTGAGGATGAGTTGTATTCTATGGATTTGGTATTGCGGTAGGTGTGCTAATATGGCGTTACAATAATCTACACGGGAAACTATTAAAGAATTTATAAGGACCTTAGCAGCATTTGTCGAGAGACACCTTCGAATAGGTCTAAGTTGTCTGAGAAAGTAACAACTTTGTCTGACTATGGAAGAAATGTGTTTATCCATAGAGAGTGCACTGTCGATATGTATACCAAGAAATTTTACGCAGTTACATAGAAGGAGTAATTTCGACATTTTGAATTACAATGGGGTCATTATTTATGTATTGTTGTCTGCGAGGTGAGGCAAGCCAAAGGAACTCAGTTTTTGTTGGGTTCAGTTTTAGCTTGTTCTTACACATCCAGGTGGATATCTGATTTATGCATGTGGATACCTCGTGTGTTAAATGATATTTAAATTCAGGTGAACAGGACTTGAACAGTATGCGGTAATCTGCATAGGCATGTGTGTTGAAACCAAGATTTTGAACAAGATTTTCCAACTGATTGGTATATAAATTAAAGAGAATTGTTCCAAGTACAGAACCTTGTGGGACCCCGTATAAGGAGCTAATATTATTTGTGGTACTATCTTTAAATACAACTTTGTATTTACGGTCTACTAAGTAGGAAGACAGCCATGCAATGCAGTCATTACCCAAGCCAAATTCATGTCTAAGTTTAGAAAAGAGAATATTATGGTCTACAGTATCGAAAGCAGCGCTCATGTCTAAAAATGAAATGAGGGTAATCTTACCTGATTCAGCTTGAATGATTAAGTCAGACAAAATTCTTACTGTGGCCGTTTCCGTAGAGTGGAATTTTCTATAGGCAGATTGATTTCTGGCCAGAAACTTATCAGAATCCAAGAAGTTGGTCAGTTGAGAGGATATAACTTTTTCTAAAATTTTTGACAAAAACGGTATATTCGAGATCGGACGATAGTTTTCCGTGGAATTCGGATCCAGATTATTCTTTTTCAAAATCGGTGTGATAATCGATTGTTTTAACAAATTAGGAACTACTCTTAACTATATTGATTGATTAATAATATATAAAATGTAGTTTAAAAGTTCATTTACACAGCTTTTAAGTAACCAAGTTGGTAACGGATCTAAGATACATTGTTTATTTGGTTGAGAGATTATGATTTTTTTAAGACACACAGCATCTACTTTTTGAAAATTATTTAATATTCTAGTGTGTCGGGAAGTCTGAGAATTATTGGATGAGCCTTGGTTGGAATCTAGGAGTTCTGCCTCAGATCTTATATTTTCCACTTTTGTTTTGAATTTATTGGCAAGTTCTTCAGCATTAAGTGATGAATCAGCTGATTTTTGTGCTTCTCCGCAAATGCGGTGCATATCCTGCCATAATAATTTCGGATCATTCTTATTGGATTCAAGTTTTTTGTTCCAATAAGAGGCTTTCTTCCTTTTTATTTCATCTCTGTATTTGAAAAGAGAGTCTTTACATTTCTGGCGGTGCAGTGAATCTTTCGAGTTCCTGAAAATTCTTTCAAATTTTCTGGTACTCTTCTTAAGTTGTTTGCACTCTTCATCAAACCAGATATGTGCTCCTAGTTTTCTTTGCCTGCAAACTTTCGTCGTTTTTGGCACCAGAATATCGAGGATATCAGTAATTATGGTGTAGTAATTTTCTACTGCATCATGTACATCAATCGAAGGCAAGATCCCGTTAAGGTTAAGGTTTGAATTTGTAAGCAGCTTTTTAAATTAAATTATATACTAACATAATAAATATACACCTATTCAATTTCTTACTATACTTACGTAACTACGTAACTTACATAACTATACTTACATAATATGCACCTATTCAAGTTCTTACTTACATATCTATACTAACATAATATGCACCTATTCAATTTCAATGCAGTTGAAATGAGATCGCTAAGAAGAATCTGTAATAAAACTATGTATGCATGACAGGGTCAGAAATGAGGAGATAAGGAAATAATTAATATAACTGTCGAATGTATTACTCTGTATGAATGTCCAATGTATGTATTATCCTGTATGAGTATGTACAACTATGTATAATCCAAAAGCTTATTTTTACAGTATTATTGCAACTATAAATGTATGTATTATCCTGTAAAAGTCTGTATAACTATAATCCAAAACCTTATTTTTACAGTATTATTACAACTATAACATACACTCTATAAATGTCCAATATATATGTTTTATCCTGTATAAGTCTGTATAACTACATATTATAATCCAAACGCTTATTTTTACAGTATTATTACAACTATAACATACACTCTATAAATGTCCAATATGTATATATGTTTTATCCTGTATAAGTCTGTATAACTACATATTATAATCCAAACGCTTATTTTTACATTATTATTACAACTATAACATACACACTATAAATGTCCAATGTATGTATTATCCTGTATAAGTCTGTATAACTATAATCCAAAAGTTTATTTTTGCAGTATTATTACAACCATAACATACCCACTTTAAATGACAACTTTTACTTAGAATATATTAACTTACATTTACTATGAAAAATATTTAGTGTAAAACTCCGCTTCGTTACACAAGTGTTTCTTTAACGAAGCGTTAAACTAATAAATTATGTTAATAACTGTATAACGTATTTACTGTACTGTTTTTATAAGAATTGAAATTTTGAATAGTAAAATATATCACTACCTACGTGAAACGAAAATTTCGGTCCCCTATTTAAGCGAACTGTACGACGAAGGAGTTTGAGATTTGGCGTTGTTAAAAATTAGTTTGCACCGGAATGAGGGGTGTGGAGGACCTGTTCCGCACCGCACAGGACAGGGAGAGTTTCTACCAAGTGATCGTCAACATCGGGGGGACCCAACATGATATATGAGGTTAAGGAAGTTTATAAGGAGAAATAGCGCAGAAAACTATTTAAACTAAATTTTAAAAATTCTCACTATTCAGTGTGGAATATCATTATAATACGATATTAACTTACAAAGTAAAAATATTCTACAAATATTTGGAAAAATGCTGTTTCACTTCAACTTACTTTTGCTTAGGTTTGTTGAAACGTTTTCGGACTTAAGTCCATCCTTAGCAACGTTTGTCACTAAAACAGCATCATTGGCGCTACAGCCCTGTGTGGGACCTGACCTCCTCCAGAATCCTTCTCCAGCCGTCCCTGTACTCCACCGCTCTCTCCAATTTGCTATTCTGTAGCGAGCGGTACGCTCGCTACGTATTTAAATAATCATCTTTTCAAATTTAAATTTCGCGGCAGTAATTACGTCTTGAACTAGTTCAAGGTCTCGCGGAAGACGCAGCTGTGTCACAAGCGGCCCGCCCCGCTCCCCTCGAACACCTACCGTCTCCCCCCGTCAACTTCCGCCAGCCAGTCGGCGTCTGTTGCAACGATATAAAGCAACGCGGTGTTGTTTCGTCCGCAATTAATTAGCGAATTTCACTCAGTTCGTGGTGTTTTATGCCTGAAATCGATGTAAGGCATTGTAACTAAACAGAGAATGTTGTTATAAACTAGTTATCTAAAAATCCGAGTCGGATCTCTGAGTATACCGCCTTACGCGTGATGGAGGCGTATAAACAACATCGCAACACATACTTCGGTTCGGTTTTTAATTTTATTAATTTTTCAAAGTGACCTCGCGTAGGTGTGTGAATGCATAACGAAGTGTTAAAGTCTCAATCGGCTGCGTATGAGCAATAGCTTTTGAATATATGGGCGCAAGACATACTTAGTGACAGTTTTTTAATTTTATTAATTTTTCAAAGAGACCTCGCGTAGGTGTGTGAATGCATAACGAAGTGTTAAAATCTCAATCTGCTGCGTATGAGCAATACCCTTTGAATATATGGTCGCAAGACATACTTGGTGACAGTTTTTTTTATTTTATTAATTTTTAAAGTGACCTCGCGTTGTCGTGTGAATACATAAAGAAATGTTAACACCTCAATCTGCTGCGTACGAGCTGTACCTTTTGAATAAATGGTCGCAAGTCATACTTCGAGACAGTTTTTTAAGTTCATTATTTTTCAAAGTGACTTCGCGTAGTTGTATGAACACATAACGAAGTGTTAACATCTCAATCTGCTGCGTACGAGCTGTACCTTTTGAATAAATGGTCGCAAGTCATACTTCGAGACAGTTTTTTTTTAAGTTCATTAATTTTCAAAGTGACTTCGCGTAGTTGTATGAACACATAACGAAGTGTTAACATCTCAATCTGCTGCGTATGAGCAATACCTTTTGAATAAATGGTAGCAAGCCAGACTTCGTGACTGTTTTTCAATTTCTTTAATTTTCAAAGTGACTTCGCATAGTTGTATGAACACATAACGAAGTGTTAACATCTCAATCTGCTGCGTATGAGCAATACCTTTTGAATAAATGGTAGCAAGCCATACTTCGTGACTGTTTTTTTATTTCATTAATTTTCAAAGTGACTTCGCGTAGTTGTACGAACACATAACGAAGTGTTAACATCTCAATCTGTTGCGCATGAGCAATACCTTTTGAATAAATGGTAGCAAGCCATACTTCGTGACTGTTTTTTTTATTTCATTAATTTTCAAAGTGACTTCGCGTAGTTGTATGAACACATAACGAAGTGTTAACATCTCAATCGGCTGCGTATGAGCAATACCTTTTGAATAAATGGTAGCAAGCCATACTTCGTGACAGCTTTTTAATTTCATTAATTTTCCAAGTGACTTGGCGTAGTTGTATGAACACATAGCGAAGTGTTAACACCGCAATCTGCTACGTAGGATCATTACCTTTTAAATAAAGGGTCGCAAGACTTACTTCGTGACAGTTTGTAATTTTTATTAATCTTCAAAGTGACTTCGCGTAGTTGTATGAACACATAAAGAAGTGTTAACACCTCTGTCTGCCACACGGGATGTATACAACTGACAGTATGCCAACTACCTTGATATCACCTCGGGTTAGGCTTCTCCCCTTGATGAGAGAAAGTCTGGAACGCCTTCAACATTAGATCGCCCCTGCCGCTTCTCTTCTTCACCTCCGTCACGGTTGGAAACATCAGGTCTTGTTGAGTACGTGATAAGGCAATTTCACCCCACCGTCGGACTAAAGGTTTGAGATCATTGACTTTCGCACACCCCCTTTACGTGAATCGTCCTTAGAATTACTGATATCGACATACCCTTAGAACTAAGTCTGGTAAAAAAAAAAATCCTTAATTACTCAGTGTTGGGCCTTCGGCCTGAAAAATAAATTTAATCTGGAACTGACTTTTGAAATATTCAAATACTTAAGACTCGAATAAATGTACAATAGTGATCACTGTTTATTTTAATTAGTTGGCCACCCTAGAAAGTAAGACTATTCTTAATCATCAAACATCACCATCATTACCTCATATCACACTAACCCATTTGTACCATTATATCCCTAATTAAATTTTGTCTCTCTTACCCAAAAGAATATACAGTTTTGTTCTGGTCACGCTCGCTGTTTCTCAATTATCCACCTGTATTCCCTCTGAGAATCAAAGAAATGCTCTACCGTGTGTCCTAGCCGGACGATAGTGGATCCAGCAGAAGCAAAAGATCTGGTATGGATTTAATTTTATGAATAACAATGAATTGTACCTCATTTCATTACAATTCCCATCGCTCTTCCCATCATCATAATATTCTACGAATATTATCCATAATATTCATAATATTCTACGAATATTATCATTATATTCATAATATTCGTAGAATATTATGTAAAGTCAATATCTTATTCATTTAAACTATTTAATATTAAAAAATATATATTTCACGTCAAATCATATATTGTTTACTTTCATACTGCTAAAGTTAAATACAATTGTTTTAAATTCAAATACAGAGCATGTTAAGAAAAAATACATAATCTACTGTGAAACAAAACAGATGGTACTTTAACAATTTCACTTTGCAATAAGTGAAGAGAAAAATTTGTAAACCTTGATGAACACATGATGAACCTTGATGAACCTTGATGAACGTACAATGGAGTTCTATCAAGAATTGTCGATCGACAAACTAAACATGATGTTTTATTTATCATACATCAGGTTCAATGACTTTGAAACTTAAGTAATGATTTTTGGTTCAATTCGACCTGTCAGTAAGCGAATAGATGTCAGAATAGATTTACGGGTATGTAATGTGTAATAAGGACTCGATGTTTGTAAGGAGAATTGCGTTTTAAATCCTGAATTTCTAAAATATATATAAGGAGCCTTATTTTTGGAAAATTTACATTAAGTTAATTATTTCCAGAGAACTTGGTTAACGTTAAAAGATCTGAAATCAACGTCAGCCTACGAATCTGAATCTTCTTTTCATTGTTATTTTTAATGTTCGTTTTGTTTAAATAAGGTGGCTGCTACTATAGAGGGCTCCATGATGTCATCTTCGTGTTATGCATTTGTTTGTTGCTCTCGTAGCATTTTGTAAAGGGTTCGATTACAGTGACATATACAGAGCGGGTGGTGGTAGAGTAGCGGAAAAAGAGAACGATAAAATGGTATTTATAAGGATAAAAAAATAAAAGCCGTTCGGTTTCTGTGCGGGCGTCCTGAGTTCGATTCCCAGCAGAGGAAAAATTTATTTAAATTTATTTCTCACGCAAATATTGCTTCTCTGGGCTGCACACACTGGTTAGTTGGAAGAAATTGCCATACGGCAATAAACTCAAGTGCAAGGAAGTGTTCATTATATGTTATTTATTTATTTAATATTGCTTCTCTGGCAACTAACAGATACTATGTCAAATATTAATTTAACACGCATCCAATAACAAGTTGCCACATTATGGAAACTTATGATATTAATCGTCTCACAGATCCAGACTTAAAATACAATTAAAAACTGTGTCTCCACCGGGAATCGAACCCGGGACCTATGTTATGTTATATGTTAAGAAAAACACTAAACAATTTTGTGTACCTACATACATACATGTATGTATATTGTACACAAAATGATGTTCAGTAAAAGTTTACCAGGTAGAATATGTGGGTCATTGTATGAAAAGTTTTAAGACGACAATTTTAAACATTTAAGTTTTTACAGTCTCCACCTGGAGAGTGCATTAGGCAAGATACGAAGTGCTTCTTCTCTCAAATTTTATAAGGCTCCTATTCATTCTTTCCAGGCTATGGTCTGGAATATGACTTTATCTGATTTACGAAGCTAGTGAGGGTTTTCATAAAACCTTTTAGAGACTGCGCACATCTTCCACTAGGTCACCCCTTCCCATCAATATAACAATATCTGTTCTCCCATCTCTCAGTCTCCATCTCTCTCTCTCTCTCAATCCCACTATTCTGTTTGTCCTATTTAACTCTTTGACCTGTTTCGTTGGAGATTTCATTGCATTTAAATTCTCACCTTTCGGAATATTTCCTCTCGTTCAATTTAAGTAAAATGGTCCACGTATTTGAACAGTGGATTCTACCGATTTAGACAGAGCCAGTACCTAATTAGATTGTAAAACATATATACGTGCCATCACGCCGCGTCCCTCACGGAGTAGGCAAAGAGAACAGAGTGAAATATTTTTTTATATTTTCAAACGTATTCATCGCCGTATCAGCATTCTTGGCTTAGTTGGTTAGATATCTCGGGTTCAATTACCGGTTGAGATACAGTTTTAAATTGTGTTTTGCGAGACGATAAACATCGTAAGTCTCCAAAGTGTGGCAACTTGTAATTGGATGCATTTGAATTAATATTTGACAAAGTACTTATTTGGCCCGAGAAGCGATTCAAATTTAAAATGTAATTCATACAATGTCTTATAATTAGATTTAACTTTTTGATCGTCAATTCTTGATGGAATTCCATTTTAATTTCTAATTTTTTTTATTTAATAAAAATAAAAAAACATGTTTAAAATCAATTTCACTTTTTATTAAGACTACAACCTACAACCGCATTTTGCTAAGCACATTTTCAAGTAGTAAATATACATAATTTTAACAGAGTATTTATATAAAGACAAGTTACATTTTTCATGAATGGCAAACAATGCTATCCATGAAAAAATGATTTGTTTGCTATCCATGAAAAAATTTTGCTTGTCTTTATATAAATAGGTACTCTGTTAAACTTATGTATATTTTCTACTTGAAAATGTGCTTAGTACGAAACCGATTGTAGGTTGTAGTCTTAATAAATAGTGGAATAAATTTCAAACAGGTTTTAAATTTTTGTTTATTAAAATTTTTTAAAAAATTCAATGTCTTCTACATGTTTGTCTCGCTTGCAACATTTCCATCTTTCAGGATGTCCTAAATAAGGTCATGCTATATTTTTATAGTAATGCTCCTACCTCATGGTCTGTTCCTATCGGCTTTGTATATTTTATTCGTCAGTTGTTCTTCCTTCATTCTTCGCAAGTCGTCAAACTGTCAAATACATATAAAAGTATTCAAAATCAAATTTGAATCGTTGTTTACTCATATTTTAAAAGCACGATCATTTTGCTCACTATATTATAAATAAGGTTATAGTAAACATAATAATTTTTATGCTCCGTTTAGTCGTACAAGATCACTCCAAGGGGGTTATAAACATACTAGTCTTAAGGGGGCATATAAACCTAAACACCCCAATTTTAAATCAAATTTCTCAAATATGTTAAACAGTGTGTTTCTAACGAAAATTCCATAAATTTGTAATATTTCTCTAGTGAACGTTCGTCACACAAATTTTAAAATTCAGCATTAATTATCCTAAAATAATTATTAAAAATATCCTTTTTTACAACATTTTTTTTTTTAAATTACTCCATAACTGTGTGTCGTAGAGAAATAAATATTTATAGGTATGTATGCTTAATTGGTGCAAAAAATAAAATCAAGGTGAATGACTGATAATTTTTTTTCTATTCAAGTCGGGTTTGTTCTTAAAATGAAAAAAAAATAACAATTTTTTTTTGGTTTCCCATATATTATTTTGTTTCACATACAAACCATTTTTAACCCACGCGATAGTTACCCTTACTAACACGTAACTTCATAATGCATTAGGCGGTTTTAATATATCATGTTTTCAGTCACTAGGTTTAGCGTTATATGTCCCCTTAAGCAGTCTAATATAAATCTAAATATTGATATTAGCAGAATACATAAGGTAAAGCGTAAATCCATCATCAATCTACCGATATAGGTTTATGGAATTAATTAAAATAATAGCAAATCAAATCTAAGTCAACCAACATGTAACTATTCATAACAAAAGGGCGACTGCTGCCAACGTACCTATTTTTTCAATTTGATATACCATCATTGTTACTAAACGAATCACATAAAAATAACATAGTTAGCTTGGATATTAATAAAGAGAAATATACCTTAACTTTTTGATTATGTTCTGTAAGAAAATAATAAGCATACCCCGATTTTAGACATTTATCTTAAATTTCTAAAAAAATATAAGGTATAAAGCAATATTTTTTTTTATAAATTAAAGAAGAACAAAATACCTGGAAAAATATGATATGACGTTGTATTATTGCATCAGGTTAAGTAAATAAACCAAAAAAAAAATTATTACGCAATGGAAATGAATGGAAAATAAATATTCTTAGGTAGAGGCGTTTACATTGTGGAAATTCATTTTAATAAATTATTTAAATAACAATATAACTTTGTTTATTTCCACTTATTTATTTTTATTCCACAACTAGTTTCAAGAACTGCCGTTCTCTTCTTCAGGTGGGTTTAAACTAATAATAAATGGAAAATAAATGTTATTTAGGTTTATTTACTAAACCTGAAGCATTACTGCAACGTCACATCATATTTTTCTAGATATTTTTGTCTTCTTTAATTTAAAAAAATATATATTACTCTATGCCTTACAGTTTATTAAAAATATAAGATAAACGTTGAAAATCGGGGTATGCCATTATTTTTCTACAAGAATTTATACAGAACATTATCAAAAAGTTAAGGTATATTTTTGTTTATTAATACCCAAACTATCTAAATTATTTTTTTCAAAACAATTTGATAAGAAATAATGATGATATATCAAATTGAAAAATAGGTACGTTGGCAGCAGTCCCCCCTTTAACTCAATATACTATAATAACTCCAGTGATAACCTATAGTTGGTTTTTATTTACTGAAATCATGTATATTTTATATACTTTATTATACGCTGTATGTTATCCTCTAAATAAATAAATAATCAAAAACATACACTTTTCAATATTTTCTTCATTAATTAGCAAGAATATTGGAATATCTATTCCAAAGCTAAGGGAAAACATTATTCATCAATACAGAATTCGATCCCAAAAGTTCCGTGGTTTAAAGAGGTCAAATCCAGCAAGTATATCATTTCATCAATATGTCGTATGCGCATTGGGCACTGTTGCATCAAAAAACATTTACTAAAATTAAACATTGTAGAGGAAGCCACTAGTAACTGCGGATTAGAGGAGGAAACGTTGAACCACGTTTTCTTTAATTGTGAAAGGTACCCCTCAAGAGAATTTAATTTCTCAGTAGCTTCGATAAATCCCCTCCCAACCAACCAGAATAGAATAGAAACGTTACTTATCGATATAGACCATAATACATTAAACATTTTTTTCCAAATTCATAAAAGAACATATGTATGTAAAATATTCATGTAACGCTTAAAAGGTTAGTTAGATCCCACACAGCTAGCTATTTATAGTATGCACTATGTATGTAGGTACAAGAAGCGAGCCGTACTTCACAATAACCTGCATTGCGCGGTCTCATTATAATATTATCATTTATTAAACATTATAAATTAACGAAAATTTACCATATTTACGATTGAGTATCGATGCTGATGATGAGGCCTTTAATGCCTAAGAACACCTCAAAAATATGAAAAGGAAAAACAAAATATTTTCTTCACTTTGAAATAAAGAATATAAAAATATTTCACGTCAGTTCGTGGATTGTTTAAATTCATACTGCCAATATCAAATACATACATAATGTCCAACGCAGTTGTTTCAAATAGCAAAATAATTGAAAGACATAACATACCTACATACATAATGTATTGTGAGACAATATACCTAAATGGTACAAATACAATTACACTACATAAGTTTGTCTGAAACACAAATTTGATCAATTTTATCAAAATATAATATGAAACAATCAAGCTGGAAACAATTTAACACGCATTGCTATCGGGAATACATAAATTCTGAAAGTTTCAGTCCCCCTAGACAACGTTTCATTTAGCTAAAGAAAAGAAACAACAAAAGATAACTCAATGTATGGAAGTGACAATGTATGGAAGTCGCGTGACTGGCAACTGCCACTTCCATACATTGAGTTATCTTTTCTTGAGCTAAATGACACGTTGTCTAGGGTGGCAGAGCTCTAACTGAATTTAATAAAAGAGTGTAAAAATGAGTCCAATATTAAAGTTTTGGTAAGTTCGAAAATATTTGAGCAAGATTATTTAAATAAAAAAACCTTAATTAAGAAAAATAATCTATTAAGTACTTGGTTAGATAGAAAAATATTTGCGGTTTGAAAGCCTTTGTGAAATTCAAATAGTGCCGAAACCTTTGAACTTAAATATTTTCCATCATCAAAATAAGAACTGAGGACCATAAAATTTGTATTTGCGGAGAGGTTTTGTGTACGAGAGAAATAACACCGAAAGAGACGATAAATATGAAGAAAAAGAAGAAGAAGAGTAAGATGAGAGGAGAGAAAGAGAAGGAGATAACATAAAAAACCAAGACGTTACTTCTGTTCCATTAATTTCATAAAAAGGCTTTTAAGCAATGAAAGGTTCTTTAATGGAGGAATTCTCTCACCTCTCTAGTACCCTTCAGAAGCTCCCAGTATTGTCCAATCAATGGAATGAACAAAAAACTCTTTTTTTTTGGACGACGGCAACCCTCACCCTCTCTTTCTCTCTCTGAGGTCTTCAGATTTTCGTTTGTGGATAACTTGGACAACATATTTTTGTTGTTAACGGGTTGGAATCAACAATTGATTAAAAAAACGATTTTCAGCACAACTCATGTTACTACAATATACCTACTCGCTTGTCCAATATCCATTAGGCAAAATTTAAGGAAGATACGTGAAAAAGTTTATCAGGTTTTCGTTACCAATATTTAATTGTGAAACAGTAACCAAATAAGTAATAAGTAAGTTTTCTATAATGAACTACGGTAATTTTTCTATAATGAACTACGTACAAATAAGTACCTACATATTTAAAAAAATACATATATACATTCTTACATACTTACACCATCACGCCATGTCCCTTACGGGGTAAGCAGAGAGAACGGTGCGCCATACTCCTCTATTTTTGTACACATTCCTGGCTTTCTTAACATCCATCCAAACTTATCACTGTGGAAGGTCAAACGAGCGACACGTACGGATCTGGGCGGAATAATGCCTTTTCAAAACAAAAGAGGGGATATTTTTAGTATTGTTCGTTTCTGGAACATTCGTGGACGGTTTGTTCCTCAAACCGCCACAGATTTTGTCTATCTGGATAGCTGAATATCTCAAGATGGCCGCTCAAAAGCTGAAATAATAAGTTAAGTTCAACTGGCAAGATTTGCCTTCAACAAAAAAAAATCTATGATATTTGAATCTACTAATATTGATATCATTGTAAGGAATAACTTGATAAAAAATCATGTCAATGTGCTGCTGTATGGCAGCGAAACATGGACTATCAGCCGGAAAGAATCTGGAGGTTTGGCTGCCTTCAAAAAGTGGTGCTACAGGCGCATGGTTAGGATCCATTGGTCAGACCACAATATATGAGTGACAAATGACAAAAGAGTGACAAAATTCGGGACACGAAAAATAAAATTCGACAAAAGCAACAAATGAAGGTTTGTGAATGTTGCGCAAACGCTTAAAGTGATAACGTAAACCAGTCGATGATGATTCGTTAGTCTGATTTCCCAGTTTTCCTATAAATTATATATTCCAACTTCGTCTCTATTGAGATTTACAGTTTGTTTTTCAACAAATCAATGTGTTTACACGATATTACATAATATTATCCTTATACTGTGCACTCGGGGTTCGTCAAGAAAGTATGTACATACATAAGTATTTAGGTTGGTACTCACTTTCCACATTATCAAAGTAAAGTATTCAGAAAAATATACTTATGTATGTTAATTCACGGGAAATGTAGAGGTACCTATTTGAGTGTGTGGTAAATGGAAAGTCACTTGACTATATTGGATAAGTGCTCGTGCTAGACTTCAAGATGAATTAGCAACTTGAATACATTTAAAAAGAGATACAGACGATTTTATCATATAATTTTACGGAAAAATAATTTGAGATCAAATTTCTTGATATAACTTAATTTCTTGTTACAATATAATACGTTTCCAAACATGTCTTTAAACGATTCAAAGAAATAATTTTACTTATATATGACCTATAGGGTATATAAATGTGCCTACTTTCAATTTAGTTATTAATTTAGAATAATAATAATTATCACTTCCTTGCACTCAGCGCAAGTGGCGAGTTTTTGCTATATGGCAATTTCTTCAAAATAACCAGTGTTTCCAGTTTCATTAATTCATACATTCGTTCGTTCATTTATTTGATTGTACATTCATTCTTTCTTTTATTCATGCATAAATTCATTCTTTCATTCATTAATTTATTTATTTGTAACTGTTTCGAAGTTACCTGAACCATAAAAAAATACTGTATTATTTCAATAAAGGTAAAAATGAAAAATGTTCCTCGGGAAAATAAGAGGTACCTACTTATAGAACGATGTCAAATATTTATTTACTTATTTATTTTGTTCATGTATAGCATCGAATGCTCATAGGCGGGCTTGTTTCTGCCAAAAATACTAAATGATATGAACGATGAGCTCATGCATATACACTGCATGCCCAAAATATTTTACCCACTTGAAAAGGAGGATCATGAGGTCTGATGACGACAGCTATGTGTTCTAAGAGTCTAGCTTATTATTATTGAAAGTAAGAACTTGTATAAATCTCATATTTTTTTAAGACAAAAAGATAAAAAAAATTGACAAAAGTTTGTCAATAAAAATACCATTTGACTCCCGACAGGGAAAATAATCCAATGTTCGCGTACATGCAATTAAATAATATATTCGATTTACATACACTATTTTATTTTTTTTAAATGAATAAGTATGTCCTTGTTAAACAAGTAGGTACATATACATCTTCCTACGTTCCCTAAAATAAGCAAATAAATGCTTGTGCTATAGGTGAACGAAATCATTGCTACAAGTAGATTAACTAGCCAAAATTGAAATAATATTTCTGGTGTAGTTCAGGGGTGACATTTGTGCGAGAACACCGTCACCTCACATACCTATAAGGACTGTTGCTTTCATTGTTTAGAAATAAACTAATCTCTCAATAAGTGGCGTTAAAAAAAGGTTTCTTCGGTTCTTCATGACAATAGTAATAATGTCTTATTTTCTGGTTATTAGTTACTCATTATTCAAATATATAGAACTTTCAAAATTTGCATTGATAAGGAAACTCAATAAGAAAACATAATTGGTGGACGACGTTGCCCAAGAGCATAGGTGGTCACGTAAGCCAGCCGATGACACAGTCGTAAGCCCTGCCCTGTAGGTGGCTTAAGTTCCTGGTTCTACTATAATATTCCAACTTCGTCTCTATTGAGATTGTGGTGGACCATCCCTACGATGTCCTCACATCACTACTGGCTTGTCATGGCTACCAACTCAAGCTGAACGTATAAACAAACAATGATCCCCTCCTACTCTATTCATTCGGAATTTTTCCAGTCGCCGTGTCCAGACGCATTGCGGACTTTCCTCTACATTCTTATTACGTGTGAATTAAATATAATAATTTAACAAATACTATGTAAAACATTGTTCGTAATAAATATACATCAGAGTGAGTACAATATTTTATTGCATGAATTATCAGTCGCACCCAATTGTTTGTTGTGTAGGTATCTATTATACAGAGATGAGTTTTAAACAATACATTTTGAACACGCAATAATCATTCTTATAAATATTCTATAAATTAATTAATCACAATAATCATAATTAATTTAATTACGTAAATATATATACACATATCCCTATAAGATGTTGAAAAGATTGTCAAAAAAAAATATAACTTATTGGTATTATTTTGCCTAAATGAAATACTTTGTAAATGGTTTCAATTATAAATGACGAGATAACTTAACAACAGCCCTTGAACTCTCTTGTACATAATATCTTGTGATCAGTGATTGATTGAAGGAAAGTAAGAGGATTGATCCTTGGCTTGAAGTACAGAAGGGTGGAGAAATGAAGAGTCAACAGAGAGGAAAGGGAAGAAATGGAGGGGATGAGATGAATGAAGGAATGGAAGAAATAAGACTATAAATAATTTGACAAATAAAATTATCATCTTATCGATAAAAAGTCCATTTTGGCTTACGACACTTGACTGTGATTTCTTGACAAAAAATAATAATGAAAAGTCAATTATTGTGAATAGCCAGACACCGTGACATAATGGTAGGTAGGTAGGTACTCTAATGTATTGTATATCATTTGAAAAGATCCTTACAGCGACTGGTTGTGTAAGACTCTTCTACATTCGAGAGTATCGAGTATTTTTTAAAACATACCTACATGTATTTTGACGCATTCTTACACTATACACATAGGTACTTCTCATGTGTTGGATCTCATGTGTTACATGCAACTAGTTTAAAAATAAATATTTGAAACCACAAATTGCAATAATATTAATAAAGTATGTTTTTATATATCTTTTCATACCTTTTACGTCCGATCGTCTCAAGTCAATAAATCATGTAATCATTGTATGTGTGGGAGATTGAAAGTATATAATATACTATATAATGTGATGTAAGTATAGGTTGGTTATTCTACATAGGTACATACATAATTATATTATAATATTATTATCTCAATATAAATAAATCAGTCAGTTAAGCTGATCAAAGGCGTAGACCATAGAGGGGCTAATCTTTCAGAAAATAACTTTCAGTCTGCTAACCTCACAACATAATTTCCATACACAAGATAGATTAAATTATACCTGTCGTAGACCGATTGGGAAATTCAGCAGATGATGGTGTGTCTGGGATTTTGAAAAACAGCGAAATTCAAAAATTATTGATTAGGTACTAACAAGTTTATGGAGTATGTTTCAACGCAATTGAAATATTAAGAGTAAAAGAGTTAGTTGTAATAATAATGATCACATTAATATTATACAACATTGAATAAAAAAATATATATACCTGATTGTATTTAATATTTTAACATAACACAAAAAAAATAATAAAAAAAGGTGAAAAGTCAATAGCGTTAAAGAAGCACTGATATCAGCAATGTCCATTCAAATGTTTGTGTACACATAAGCGCAGCTAATGGAATGGAAGCAGCGCACGGATTTTAATACATATTCTGTATAATATAATATCCATACTAGACACCGCGCGCGGTTTTTGTGAGACAAAATTCCAGTCCGTACGCTGCGCCTTTGTAGATGCTAAGCTCATAGCATCTCAAAGGAAGCCAAAGTTGACGTTCATAATGTAATCATTGTGCTTACTCTGACGTATGCTAGAGATAACTGGACGTAGCAAAAAAAAATTATGCTGTAGAAATGGAATCATAGAAGAGTAGGTATGTAACAGAATAATTTACAGTAGGTATTATTATGATTATTATTATATTATTTTGAGATGTGGTTGCATCGCAGAATGCTCAAAATTCCTTGGACAGATCTGGTTACGAACTCAGAAGTCTTATGTCGAGCCAGAACAACCAGGAAACTCTTGTCCACAATAAAGGTCCGCAAGATCACGTATCTGGGTCACATAATGAGGGGGGAGAAGTATCACTTGCTCCAACTAATACTAAAGGGCAAGATAGAAGGTCGCGAGGGACTGGAAGGAGACAGATGTCCTGGCTGCGCAACATTAGGGAATGGACCGGCTTCAGGACCGTGGAACAGATATTCCGGGCAGCACAGGACAGAGAGGGATTTGCCAGAGTGATAGCCGACATTGGGGGTTCCTGACATGGCACCGGAAGAAGAAGATTATTATGATACAATCCAAAATTAAAAAAAAAATCCATTGACATCCTTACAGATTCTGCTGACGCCCGAATCTGCGTCTTGTTTCTAATCCCCTCCCCCTCTCTGCTTGGTTTATGATGCCAATCAGCTGACCGCCCAAGGCCAGTCGTCAAGTACCAGGCAAACCGTTAATAGTGATTTTTGACATTATGATACGGCGTGGTGTGTATCAAAAATGGTTCGATTTCGATCAGTAATTGTGTTATATGTGTGAACTAGATTTCAATTGTGACTGCATCCTATGAAACACCAGTGTGGTAAAGGCGGCCTTGTAACAGTAAGTCGGATTTAAGTTTGCTTCGCTTCCCACCATCCCGTATTATTCCAAATAATAATATTATCCTAAAAATATACAGTCCACTCTTGAAAATTACATGTTGTCAGTCCATAGACGCAGCTGAGTGCATTGGCAACACATTATTTATATTAAGACAAGGGATTGTCAAGGAATGGCTATTGAGATGTGGTTTTATAATATATAATTAACAGATCACATACGATTTCTGATTTCCTTTTAACGTATGTTTCATATCCTATTTTTTTCTCATAAAATAATTAATAGATAAGTTTGGAGCAAGGAAGGAGTGTGTGTTTTGAGTGACCATCTTTGTGTTTTTTGTTGTAATGCTGTGTGTTACATTATTTAAGAATAGCTATTGTCTTGAGAACTCGCCAACAAGTCTAGAAATAAGATTTGACGTGACTCACAACCAGTGTTTAGTAATCTTTTATTTTTTCAATAAAAAAACAAAAATGCTTGTGCTATAGGGTAAAAACATTTATAAATGATTAAACATTCTATTTTTTTGTAAAAGCTCTTCCCACTCACGGGAGGGAGATAGGAATAACCTCGAAGATTTCATACACCTTTATCAATCGCACACCAATAACCTTTTAAGGTCTGGGTGATACTGATATCATTAATATCGTGAAAAAATATTCAAATAATATAAAGATCCTGCAGAAAAATGGCCTTGAGGATATATCCTTAACCGAGGGAGACACATACAGTCTTAGAAATTTAGTGCCAGGAAAAAAATTGAAATGCCCATACATATCACTATCTGTCAAGTTTTACAGTCTGTCAGTGACAAATCCACAAGATAAAATAATTTTATCGTAACTTAAATAGGTTGGTAGTTGGTAACCCTCGTCACGAATAATTTGCTACAAAATTTGCCGTTTCCTCGTGACATACAATAATTTATGACCAAAATTCATCGATGCATAAAATATGTACAGAAGCATGGAATTTAAAATAAATATGAATGAAATTTTTTTACCTGTATATTTATGTACCTACCTACCTACAACGGGAAAATAATTATGAAAATAATATTCTTTCATATAAAAAAAAAACTGACTTCATAATGAATATCTATGTCTACTCCATGAGGGGAATGGGTTGATGGTAATGTTCATCGTACATAATCTGTATTTCGTAACATTACTATTATTATGTTCATGCAATTCACCTACACAATAATACATGTTATTCGGTGTGGTATGTATATCAATTTGCTTGGATCAATACAGATAATAATGTGTAGGTATCTTCGGAGACAGTCGGATGTCTTCGGGAAACAAAGGATGAAAGGATTGAGATGGGAAGAAAAGTTTTAGCTAGGGATTATAGAGTCAGGGGAAATAAAAATTGGTCGATTGGGAAAATTTTGGAAAGCATGTGAAAATTTGGAAAAGATATCTTGATCAGCTAAAACCTCTGAGAGTAAGTTTTTATAACCCTGCGAGTAGTCAAGACTCTGATGCGGAAACATCAGACCTTGACCTCTCGAATTATATCCGAGAGAGTAATGGGTCTCGTGTTTTTCAGTATGATGAAGCTGTGGACGTGTATGGATCTGGACCGAGTCTAAACTGTATACAGTTTAGTGTAAAAATAAAATCCACTTATTTAAATTATCGTAAAAAATTACATAAATAAAAAAAAAACACCTCGGGATTTTGAAGAATTATGATGATTTTTTTTAATGAGTCCTGTCGTCAGAACTCGATGAAAGTTATGTGTGTGATCACCTCTGAAGCACTTCCTTTCTATTTAAAAGGAATTATAAAAATCTAATATTATGGTAAAGAATTATTATCACTGAATTAAAGTGTTTGGTGATTTTCTCATAGACCTTGTTATCAAATCTTGACAAAATTGTAATGAGACAAATTGGAAGATACCTACCTCTATTCTAATGAAAACCGAATCACCGAGATTAAATAATTTATTTAATATATCTTTACATTTACATATCACAATGATACTATACAATAATCGACCTCACTAGGGCTGGCCTGTATTGAGGTCTATAATTTTACATAAATAGTAAAGACAGTAGGTATTTATAATATAACATTAATAAAAAAATAGTATACAACATAGCATAAAAGTATAGCAAAAATAAAAAATATAGACCATAAAATATATGGTTTATATAAAAATAATAAACCATAAGAAAATGAAACATAAATTAATAAAATACAAAAAAACAACATACACAATGAATCCAGAGCTATAATATAGGTATACTAAGCTACAGCTAAGTACAGTTGGGTACTTGTGACGATAACTGCAACAATAATTATATACATCACAACTCTAGGCTCACTATATACCTACCACATTAACAAGTATTTATACAAAGTATTAGTGTGACCATACATTCTGAATAAATAAGTGGGTAAATTATTTGATAATATGAACACTGTTGAATATATAAGGCATATTTACACAATTTGAGATAATATAAGATTTTACCTGTTTTTGAAAATTTTAATTGTTTTTACTGATTTAATTATCTTATCGCTAAACATACTGTTAGCGCCGAAATTGCCGATTGCAACTCGGGCTAAACGAAAAGAAGTGGACTGTATATTTATCGAGAGTTTTGAAGAAGATATCTTTTTTTTCAATAATATTGTCACAGGCTATGCGTTGAATTGAGTCTTCAATTCGCACATATGTGACTGTTGGAAAAAGGAAACTAATGGATATAAGATGGGACTCACCAATATTAAGTAGGTACGCTTCCGTTCACCTTTGCACTGATATTTTTAATGACACGACACGGAACGAGGCGTTTGTAAACGAGCGAATTTGTATGCCTACAATTGTGCGTAATATCGACACGAGCGACATCATAGAACACACTAACTAAAGAACGCAAGCCACCGTATATTGAAATTGTACCAACTTCTGAACCAACTTGAAGTTGGCAACATAACAATACTGCTTACTGCCATCTGTTAAACCGTACAAAAGCTCATTAAGAGGCGGGGCATAGGCGGGGCTAGGCCTATAGGGGGGGGGGCTAAATTCGACTTTATTTATTTATTTGAATATTGCCTCTGCATTGATTTCTTATAATGGTTGAAATTGTACAATATGCTTATATTATTCAACCATTATGAGAAACACTGCAAGAAGGAAGTAAAATTCACATACAAAAATTCTTAGGTTAACAAGAAAAGACAATTGTAACGAACAATGGTGTTTATTATAACGAATTACTCAACATTTATAAAATAATATAATATGCCAAATCATACCACAGTATCATATTGTCTTATTTAAATGAAATTTGCTAAAATCTTTGCGGAGAAGATGAATATTTCCACGCGCGGAAATCCACTTTATCAATCTACAACGATCTCGTATTGACGGAAAACAAAATTGCCGTTGTATTGATTTGATTGATTCCTTCGAACCACATGAAGTGACACAACATCGACGTGGCATTTTAAAATATTTAAGTTGTTTACAAAGCTTTTAAATATGAAATGCGAAATAAGAAATAATAGTTTTGGACCGCGTTTCACGGAAAACACAATGACGCACAATGACAGATGACAGAACACATCACCAACACGTGAAGAATATATTATTGCCAGAATAAAACAAATTTCCAACATCATTTTCAGTTATTTCAGTAAATCAATTCATCTCAATATTTTTAGCAAACGCGACATATGCTAAAAATAAGAAATAACAATTATATTAATAAATTAAGTAGTTAAAATGTATTCGCTCATGAAAAATTTAAAATATACTTGAAAGATCGATGTTTTTTTTTTACTTATGGCAAAATTTTCTGATTTCTAAACAGAGACATCTCTTAAACCGTACAAAAGCTTTCTGATATTATAATACACACATACATACACACACACACATACCATCACGTCCATCACCACAGAATTGGACCGATTTCAATGTATGGTGGCTGGTAGGCCCTGAGCGACATCCAGAGATTACTGACTGATTGGCCTTCAAGGTTGGATAGGCGTGGTTAAAAATGGTAGGTAGAGGTATGGAGAGAAGGGCAGTTCGTACCATTGCGCTGATAAATGATGACTTGCATTTATTATTTTGGCGCGTAAATTTGAAATACTGAAACAATACCGAACACATACACAAATAAGTTCCTCCGTTTTTTGAAGGAAGTATATGATAAAGACAATATAGGTACGTCAATGTGAAATAAATTTTATTAAAATTTTGGCCTTTACCTAACTCCTGCGGAGAAAATGGTTTGAAAATTATATTCTTAAAAAGGTAAAATAAATATTCAACGCAAAAAAGTGGAAGTGGAGAAATAAAAACGGATCAATACTTCTAAAACAACAATTAAACACTATTATTTATAGAAAAATATGATTTATAATTACTAGTTGCATGTAACACATGAAATCCAACTGTCGATAGCGATAGTATGTATAGTTGAAGAATAAGTACCAAACTATAAACCCATAAATACAAATTATTGAATATTTTGTTTTATATACATACAACACATGTAGGTATGTATGTCCAGATAGGACAGTATGGAGGTCAGTCCCTTTTTCTACCCAGAATATGAAAACAGCATGATGGTATGTATGTATGTTTGGAGATTTAAATATCAAACTATTAAGTCTTCTTACATGTTGTGTATAGGCGTCTGGCATACAAATTGTATGAATCAATGTCGTCACTAAATTCAATTTTTATAAAGATTGTTAAAAAAATTTGAGATATATTACTAAAATGTACTCATTTTTTATATAAAATTAAATTTTCTAGTTTACATATTTCAGCATTTTTCAATATTTTTAAAAGAAATGGAAATAAAGGCAGTTGAACACAAATTTTGTCATACCAATTTTTTGCTTCTCAATAAAAACAGTTTGAGAAACCCTGGAACTGTTTTTCAAAATCCATTTCAAGATATTATATTTGTCTATATTTGTACAAAATTTCAGCGTTCTGGCATTTAGAGTTTTTGAGATATGTGGACAAATGCTATAAAAATTAAAATGTTGATAACCCCTGACTGGAACAAAAATTATAAATACTGAGTATAAAAGTTGTGTGTATATTCTGAAATTTTAGCCTTTGTGAATCCAGCGGATCAAAACTTATAAGGGGGGGACAGACAAACACACAGACACACAAAACTCACATAAAATGTTCTATTCCGAATTCTGAGTAAATCCATGTATGGGGAACTTATATGCTGCGAAGCCTCTAAGTTGGTGTTTTTAGCATGCAAAAAGTCCACTACGCCATACAAAATGTTCCTTCGTACACGCATCTTGGCTTAATACTGTCGATTCATTCAGAGAATTGATTTCTCATGAACGAATCGACAGTTGGATTATACTGTTCAAATTCTTGACTTTACGTATTTTTTTTTATTTATTTATTTAATAAAATAACAATTAAACATTAATAAAAAAAAGAATAATTACAAACAGTATCTTAAAATTAAATTATTTAAGATCTTGAGTATCTTGAGTGAGTTGTGAAACCTTACTTGTCCATTAGACATAACTCCTACAAGTATCTCCTACATGAATTTAAACTTCAAAAGTGTATTAGAGTCGTGAAAAATGAACAGTCTTAAAAATGAATAATATTATTATAAATGTTGGGAATGATGTCAGACAGGGTGGGGGGAGGGAGTGGTGAATTGTGCGTAGAAAGGAAATATATGGCAGCATTAGTGAAGAAGTTTCTCGGGGAAAAAATACCACAGTAACAATGGAGAGAATAGTAATGTCTGCTGCTCATACCACCACACATTCAGACACAAAACTAACTGCCACAGATATCGATTTCATCAAACTTGGAGTTGTATCTTTCTGTTTGATGGTTTGGGATATATCTGCGTGTTAACATCGAAAACTCAATAAACTACATAAAAACTTGCACACTTTGTGTAGGTACCATAGGACATATTCGTCGATTGAGGCTAAATATGATTTTAAATAAAACAGATATGATTCGATTGACAATTTTTTTTATCTTGACCTTGAAGTGAGGTCAAAGGTTACACATAGCAACTCAAGATATTTACAAATTTAATACAACACTGTATAAGGATTGTTACTTTCATTGTTTACAAAAAAAAACAAATTATCAATAGATGGCGTCACAAAAAAGTTTCTTCGTTATTTTATAGATGGCGATACTAAAAATGTGGTATTTTCAAACGAATTGTAAACCATTATTGAAACATATAGATCTTTTTACTGTCAATACTGACGATGTTTAATATGTAGAGCTCCATTATACCTACTAAGTATTTTTTAATAAAAAAAAATGATTATGGTTCTACAAGTATACTTTCCTTATTTATTTATTTGGCCACATACATAGCAATTACAATCAAAGTTAAAATATGAATTTTTTTAACAGATTTTTAATTATCTCAATAGAGACGAAGTTGGAATATTTATTTATTATGAAAAACATTCTTATTATTTTCTTATTATTCTTATTTCACACATAGATGGCTGTAGTAAAAATTCCTTATTTTCAAGCGAAAAGAATTTCAGTATTACAATATATAGAACTTTCAAAATTGAATTGATAGGGATCTCATAAAAAGGCATAATTGGTGAACGTTGCGCAAGCGCATAAAGTGATCACGTAAACTAGCCGATGACAGGTCGTAAGCCCTGTAGGTGCCTTGATTTCCCGGTTCTCCTACAGTAAATATTCCAACTTCGTCTCTATTGAGATAATTAAAAATCTGTTAAAAAATATCTTTGACTCCCGACAGGGAAAAAAATATCCAATGTTTGTGCATATGCAATAATAAAAATATTCGAACAAAGAAACCTTTTTGTAACGCCATCTATTGAGAAATTGTTTTTTTTATAAACAATGAAAGCAACAGTCCTTATACATGAGGTGACAGTGTTCTCGTATAGATGTCACCCCTGAACTGCGTCTGAAATATAATTTCATTTTTGGCTTGTTTACCTACTTGTACCTACTTAATCGAAATTTTTTTAAAGTGGTATATAAAAATCCAATTTTTGTGTATATGCAACTTTCAAAAATATTTTGATTATTAATATAGGTACCTACTTTTGTCATTTAATTGAAACGTATGTGAAAAGGCACTTTTTTAACAAGTAGATACCGATATCAATCACTAGTTTCCAGTATATTTTCACATTTTTTCAAGTGCTCCCAGTTTTTAATTTAACACACACCCAAAAACAAGTTGCCACATTCTGGGGAGTTATTCATCTAATGGTATCTCCATCTAAAATCGTACCCGGACCTTTCGCTTAGGATTCATACATCTAATTAACCCCTTTCTCACCCAAATTAATATTATTGGATAAAAAAAATAATATAAAATAAAAAATAAAAAATAAAAAATATCTTCGACAGGGAAAAAAATCCAATGTTTGCGCATATGCAATAATAAAAATATTCGATTAAAATATGAAAATTTGCCATTCTTTATTAAGATCCCAGACATTCAGGAAACCTAATCCTGCGCAACACCTTAACCTTAAGAATGGCAAATTTTTTGTGTATTTTCCTTATAATATCATGACCGTTTCGGCTGACTAGGCCTTTGTAAACTGGTTCAAAATTGAATTGATAAGGAGACTCAATAAGAAGCCATAATTGGTGAACGTTAAAAGTGATCACGTAAACCAGCCGATGACAGGTCGTTAGCCCTGTAGGTGCCTTGAGTTCCTGGTTTTTCTATAATATTCTAACTTCGTCTCTATTGAAATGTTGAAAATTGTCAAAAAAAAATTACTATAAAAGAAAGCTGGAAGAAACCCTCTCTTTTTATTATTTGTTAAAAAGTCAGATATTGAGCCACGACAGGTGACTCTTAAGAAATTATTTTGCTATAAACACATGATAGATGAATTTAAAAAAAAGTTTAACAATGATAATATAATAATATGTTTTATGCATCAATATGAACGTGCTTTTTTCTGATATTAATTATAGCTAACTTTTCTAGATAAACATAACGGTTTATATGATTGAAGTAATTTATTTGAATCAGATTTTGGTAAAAACTTCACAACAACTCATTAAAGAATTCCAGTATCGCTCGGTGCATTAACATTGAACGTTTACGTGTTTCGTTAAAGGAAAGGGAAAATTCCAAGGAAGGGTGTTAGCACGAAGCCTTGCCTCCATCACAGCTACATATTTAATAGCTCACGAATGCTTTAATACCTTTCACCCTACCACCTTTCTTTCTTTAACCTCCTTTCTAACCCCATCCTTTTCTACCTTATGATGATCTGTGACTGCCAACAATAATGGAATAAGTTCTCTCCACAATCACTCACCATAATAAAGAATCCAATTAGGTCTGTGTTCGTTGTTCATAATAATATAACCTCCTATTTCGTATTAATAACAGAACCAACAACTACATATTACTAGCGAGTAGCCATCTATTGTGGAAAAGGCTCACTAGTCAAAAGTTAACAGTCAACACACCGATTGTTTAGACTTTTTAACAAATTAACTTGACTGAAATGAAATATTGGTCTTGCTAATGACTTCATTCAGCTCGCCCGTTGTTGGGAATCGTTTGTATTTAGCATTCAAATTATTCAATCAATCAAATCAGGCTGATAATCATGTGTAGGTACATTTTAACATTTTGCCATTGTATTTGAACTAAGTAAAATGGCATTTCAGAGTACATACATTTGTGAATTTCAAATTTTGCGTGTTCATTAAATTATCGGTAGTTACTTATTGGGATTAGGATATTAAGGAAAAAACATATTTTTCTAATTTATTAAACTATCAATTATAATAATAATAACAAAAAAAACAGAATAAAATAAATGTATTATTAAAAAATAACATACATTTGCGACGTAGTTATTCCATACATACATACATACCATCACGCCATGTCCCTTACGGGGTAAGCAGAGAGAACCGAGCGCCATACTTCTCTATTTTTAGTTATTCCAAATTCTAGTAATATTATAAAATCATTTCATGAAAAAAATAGAAAATACACCGCTTTAGGAAACGAGATTAAAAGACTTTGGCATTCTCGTAAAATAATAATATTACTGTTCATTATTTCAGCCACTGGTATTATTTCAGAATCGTTTATCCGTAATATTTTAGATTCATCGAAAAACTTAATAAAAATGCAAACAACTGTAAAATGTAAAATCAATGTAAATCAAACAATGTAAAATCATTAAAGACTTATTAAATTTTAATATTCGGGAATCAGTAGGATTGATAGGTAGTATAGAGACCTCCTCAGAGCCTAATCCTTTGATATGTTAAGTATCTGGATGGGTCAATTATTCGCAATTGAAAGTTGATGTTGCCTTTATTGCACTTTATTTAATTACATTAAATAATTTACAATTTACACATTGATCTGCTAATTCTTTTGAGTAAGTGTATAATGGTAATAATAACAATTGAATGTTATTATTTTGTTGTGCTTAATAATTGTTCTTAATATCATTAGTAAATCGGCCAGCGCTGTAAAAAAAACTAAAACGGTATGGTATAACTCACCACCCCTTCTTCTAGTATAAACTTCGCCCACCAACGACAGTAGCAATACACACTGTTTAAACATTTTCTTTAGTTTAGTATAAGTTTGTTCGGATGAAGGAGCGGATCAGCTCTGAAACCGGTTAACATTAAATACTCAAAAGTGGTGAAAACAAAAAAGTTATTATTTTAATTTATTAGTTAAAATGAGCCACAAATTTATAGCTGCAAAGTATCAAGATATTATAAAAAAACTATCGATCGTGGAGTTTAATAACGATATTATTTATGAGTATTTGAAGTTATTAAATTAATATGTATTTTTTATACTCATTTTTCACTCAATTTAGGGCAACTTAAATTATGAAATAAATTATATTTAATTTTACGATCTACTTAAATTTTTTGCAAACGCGACTCTGAGCATTGTCAGAATGGTGAACAATAATGATGAAGACCATCTATATATAGATTCAAAAAGAGGATAACAATAATAGAGAAGGAAGGGTGCAATTCTAAGAAAAATTAAATACCCTCAAGACATTAAGGTAAATATGTATGTAGGTATAATAAAATACAATTGATGTGAAGGAATGAATATACAAATATTGTATTAAAAGGACAGCAATTATATTGAATAATGGCCAACATTAACTATTCTAATGGTAATAATAATGGAGGAGTATTAAAATCTATTTGTGCGTTAATCAAAGGAACGTTGCTGTTACATTTTACTCTATTTACCTCTAATATTTCAAGTTTGTCTAATTTTTTACCTTTTCTTAAACTATGTATGAGATTGATCTCAGTATGTGAGTTTAACGAATGCAAAATTCGAAGTCTTTTTTCAAACGGAAATTTAAGTCTTTGAGCTTCAATAAAATATATAATATCTAAGAAATAAACTCTGGCACAGTGTGCAAAAAGTATAAATACATTCAACAAAGTATATTGCCACAAAAAAACATTTAAATATTACCGAAAGTTTTCGCCGAAATAACTCGGTATTATCGAAGTCTAAATAAAACTGAATAATTTAACAAGACTCATCTAATACCATGTATGTAAATACTTACAACGCAGCCACATTGTGGGCGAAGATACAGTGATTTTTCAATGTTGCCAAGTATGTGGGGGAGTCTATGTTTGAAGGAGCGGGGATTTATTTGGTACCTGATTGTATACAATCATCATTTCCTGCCCCTATATCGCAGTTCATCCTGGGTCGGGCCTCCTAGTCATCAGTCGCCATGATCTGTGACTCTGGGTTGTGTCCTGTGGGACACCACGTGCCACCAGATCCCTCTCAATTCTCGTCCACCATTTCACCGTGGTCTACCTCTTCCTCGCAGCTTTGAGGGGATACAGAGCACGGGTAAAACAGAGTAGATGTCCTGAATTCGCATGATATAACCATACCTCCGCTGTCTGCCATCTTTTAATTTGACTTACTCGATGCGAATTTTATCAAAGCGTGTTACACCACCTGTGTTGCCCAGTAGTATGTAGTTGTTTGCGTGCTTCTTTGATAAGAACCAGAGGGATGCTCTCGTTCAGAAGGGATTCACTAGCCAGAGTCATATCCGTACAAACGGGACGCTGGTTCATAGGGAAGCATGCAAGAAAGCTGGGGCTGGAGGCACACCATTACTGCAGAGCATACCAAGACAAAGAGGAAGAAGGGAATGATTCAGATGTCAACTTCCTATATCACTGTCCGGCTATTTTTTCTGTGATCTGTTGTCTAGCACTCTGATCCGTTTAAAATAGCAAGTCTTATGACTATTTTGTATATTTTGTCCTTAGTTTGAATAGTCATTCTTTCTTTCATCTCCACATCAGCCAAGGCACATAATGGCGGTGGTTGACATCCACGTCCACCTCGTTCATCTGTCGTCAGCATGGATCCAAGGTTTTTACTTCACTTTATGTATAAATTATACCTGAATGTAAACAATGTTGACTTATTTTATTTTTATTAATTTATTACATTTCTAAAGTGTCAAGCATCCATCAGAATCATCATCATCATCAAGATTCATCATCATCCATCATTCTGAATGCAAAACTTATACATTTTCCAAACCAAATAATTATTATTTTCAACGCAACATTACTAAATGGAAACTGAAATGGAAGGTATATGAGATCTGCGTACTGCCAGTAGCTACTTATGCCTTGGAGACTATGACAATGACTCAGAAATGTCATGAAAAACTAAGAGTCACCCTAAGAACCATGTTAGGATTAAGTCTGAGAGACAGGGTGCGAAACGATACCATCAGGCAAAGAACAAAATTGGTTGATGTCGTCCACCGCATTCTTACCCTGAAGTGGAGATGGGCGGGCCACGTGGCAATATACCCCGAAGACAGATGGCTAAGGATAGTATTGGATTGGAGACCGAAAATGAGAGTCAGAGGTCTTGTAAGACCACCAATGAGATGGAGAGATGACATCAGCCGTCGTGCTGGTGTCAATTGATTTCTCAGAGCACAAGATATAGTGGCGTGGAAGGAGATGGAGGAGGCCTTCGTCCAGGAGTGGATGGGAAGAAAAAAAACATTACTAAGAAAAACACATTAAATATACATTTCTTATTTGAATTATAAGTGTAAAAATAATACAATTTCAGACAGTTTTCGTGTTGGATACCAAAGTAAGTTAATTATATATTTTAAAACAGTCTTCAAGTATTAACATCTTATAAGATAAGATGATGTCTCATCAGATAAGATGTTCATTATTTATTCATCTCTGACTTTCTTAACGTGTCTAAAGCAACATTTCATAAAATAAGCTTTCGACACATTAATATTAAGTAGGTAATTAATTCATTATGATAATTATGTTCATACAACGATGGCGGTCCTGCAACAAACACAATAAATAAATTAATATGGTGAAGTACCTAACAACATTACTTTTAATAACATTTATGTAATCAAATTCTTCGTATAAATTACTTACTTTTGTACAAAGGTAGCATTCGGTGACAATATTACTTCAAGTGTTGCCATATAACCAACATCATATTATTATAAGAATTGAATTACTAAAGTTGCAAAAGAACTGTATGAAACTTTATGTTGAAACCTCGCCATTTGCGAAAGTAAAACGTGTCTCCGAGAGATTTTTACTCCTCACTAACCCAAAGGGATGTAGTGGGGAGTTATGATTTCACAATTTTTAAGTGTATTTTTTATTGCAGATTATCAACTAGTAGGTATCATGCTGAGATTGTATTCTAAAAGTTTCATCACAATGTATCACTGTGTGCTGTGTGCTATGTGCTATGTGCAGTGTGCTATGTGCTATGTACGGCGTGTTAATTTTACTTTATCGATTATAGACTAAAGTATTCATTTGATACTCACTTAGATCCCATTACATTTTGAAGGATATATGAATAGTGCTTCTCAATTTTTCTCAACTGTCAAATATTTGAAAGTGACTCCAAGCTCAGGAAACATAAAATATGAAATTTTTATTTTCAAATTGGTAGAAAGGCACACCACTCACATAAAATAGCTTTGAAGAGTTATCAAGTTTTCGTAATAAAATATTTAATTAAAAAATAATTTACAAAATTTGAATACTTTATAGAAAGACTTGTTAGTAAGGAGTTTAGCGTTGGCCACAACCCACTCGTTTTAATATCTCTTAAGTGAATATATGCACATGAGGTACATACATAGGTAGGTACTTTATTATTGAATATTTTCTAAATTTGTTATTTGTATAGGGAAATCATTCTTTATTTTTTTATCACACCATATTTATATCGACAACAATAAGTAGATTACTGCTGCTCAACTAGGAAATCCCGTTCTAGGGCTAGCAGTATACAATTTTTATTGACAATTATATGCAATTATGAACCAGGTGATTGTTCCCGTTTCACATTAAATAGGCACACAATCTCGGTATTCTGCACTCACAACCACCATCTTAACTTAGGAGGTATAACACACACACACACACACACACACACACACACACACACACACACACACACACACACACACCCTCACACACACACACACACACACACACACACACACACACACACACACACACACACACACACACATATCATGGAATAATTTTAGACCGTAAATTTTTGATGGAATTCTATCAATAATTATATTGGTAATGGCCAACACAAAACTCTTCATATTTCTTCATTACTTCATAATGTAAATCATATGTATGTGTAAAGTGCATAGATCTTGAAGTGATGAGTTTTCCGTACATAAACTTTAATAATGTAAATCATATGTACATATGTGTAAAGTGCATAGATCTTGAAGTGATGAGTTTTCCGTACATAAACATTAATTTCTTTTCTATAATTTCATCATTTACTTTATTTTTTTGTGTCCTTTTCACAGCCCAACCTATTGGTCTGATTGACTTCAAATTCATTCTTTCATTCATTCATACCATCACGGCATATCTCACAAAGTGGGGTAACCAGCGAAAGGTGTGCGGATGTGCATTGCCTTATAAAAGGGAGAACAACATATCTATGTATACCCACACACCAGTCTCGTTTCACAAAAGACACTACATTCAGAATAGGTGGTGAACCTCATTGCTGAACTATGTGAGATGTTTTTGTTGCCTGTTGTATTTTCTACGGGACACTCGAAAACAATGATTTAAAAGAAGAATGGAAGCACTATTCTAAGCCGGTGCCTCACAGCTATGGCAGCTTCAAATTGATATATTATAAGTCTGTAAATTTAGAGCTCAATAGTTTTCCATAGATATCCGTCAATTTCTAATCTATGATTTTATCTGTCAAATTTTCCAAAATGATTGCACAGTCTGAAAAATCAAGATTTTTTTTTATTGTTTGAACTTTTGCATTCAGGTATTGACAACCCTCAAAGAATATCAATGTGAAATAAATTGCATATTTGTATTAAATATATATAAAACAGAAAAAATATATCTTTTGTATGGGAAAACTGAGTATTCAACTTCATATCGATATTATATGTGTCTCTATAGACAAGTTATATTTACTCTCCACTTCTATCTTCGTCGTAAGGGGTAGGCAGTGAGAACAGAACACCGCATTCTTCTATCTTGACACATATACATCGCCTCATCAATGTTGATATGTACATTGTCTCATGAATGCTTATCTTGCTAGTAACGCAAATTTTTCGCATCAATTTCTCAACAGGTAGAAAGTGCATAATATGAGTTTCATGTCAATGTTTTTGTGTGTATGGTGTATCGCGAAAACTTTGGTCTACTAGGAATCTAATATTTGTTTAAGTATCAAATAGAAATTTTCTACATAAAAATGCATTTAGAGATTTTCGATAAAAAAAATGTATTATTTTTTATTTATAGGAGAGTACACTCTCTAGTAGTGACTGACAAAATGAAATGTAAGACAAAAATTCTAAAGAGGAGGCAGAATTTTTGATAATTTTAATTTCCACATTGTGGAACTTCGTTAGAAGTATAAAAATATATAAGAAAGAACGTAACATTATTTAATTTTTCGTTCTGTCTAATTTTGTTCACAAATGCGAGTTGCGACAGAATGGAATTGAGCGATACCTGTGAATGGGAGTAGTGTTAAGGGGGAGTTAAATTAAAAAACTTAAATAGTTAAATAGTTTTGTCGTCATAATATCTAAGTAAGAAATTAAGATGAGTTAAGACTGGTGAGTTTTAGTGAGTTTTAACTCACCTGAGGAAGAAAACGGTAGTTATTGAAACTAGTTGTGATATGAGTCCTAGAGACTCGTGCAGAACAGTTTTTAGTGAACAGGGTATTTTAACTATGCCCTGTGCATTTGCCCTCGAATGTTTGCTGTACGCACATAGAAACTTGTATAAAACACCTTTGAACTCAAATTATCATGAATACAATACAAGGAAAAAAGAAATGATTCGTCCACCTGGGCACAGATTAAGCAAGGTGTCAAAGAGTTTTATTTGTATGAGCGTACGACTTTACAACAATCTTCCAACAAATATGAAATCACTGGATGCTTTGGGTTTCAAGAGAGAGGCTAAAAAGTATCTTGTTAACAATGCTTTTTACTCTACTGACGAGATACTAAACATCAATCCAACTAATCTGTGATATTTGTGAACACTAACATACTAATTAATTAACTATTTTATATGGGTATTTGTTTGGTTTGTCGTCCTTGACTTTGTTCTTGTATTCTTTCTACTTTTTCAATGCTATGTACCTTACTTTTATCTTAAATAACTGTTTATTGGACATGGTGCTAGTGGGACCCTTTACATCCTTCTAGCACTCAATTTTTCTTTTCTGAATTTTTCTTTTCTTTTTTTCCCGACTGCTTATTTTGTATACATATATTTTATTTTTTATTTCTCTATATTCTTTTATATACTATATCTGTACTATATTCTTTTATATACTATATCTGTACTATATTCTTTTATATACTATATCTGTACTATATTCTTTTATATACTATATCTGTACTATATTCTTTTATATACTATATCTGTACTATATTCTTTTATATACTATATCTGTACTATATTCTTTTATATACTATATCTGTACTATATTCTTTTATATACTATATCTGTACTATATTCTTTTATATACTATATCTGTACTATATTCTTTTATATACTATATCTGTACTATATTCTTTTATATACTATATCTGTACTATATTCTTTTATATACTATATCTGTACTATATTCTTTTATATACTATATCTGTACTATATTCTTTTATATACTATATCTGTACTATATTCTTTTATATACTATATCTGTACTATATTCTTTTATATACTATATCTGTACTATATTCTTTTATATACTATATCTGTACTATATTCTTTTATATACTATATCTGTACTATATTCTTTTATATACTATATCTGTACTATATTCTTTTATATACTATATCTGTACTATATTCTTTTATATACTATATCTGTACTATATTCTTTTATATACTATATCTGTACTATATTCTTTTATATACTATATCTGTACTATATTCTTTTATATACTATATCTGTACTATATTCTTTTATATACTATATCTGTACTATATTCTTTTATATACTATATCTGTACTATATTCTTTTATATACTATATCTGTACTATATTCTTTTATATACTATATCTGTACTATATTCTTTTATATACTATATCTGTACTATATTCTTTTATATACTATATCTGTACTATATTCTTTTATATACTATATCTGTACTATATTCTTTTATATACTATATCTGTACTATATTCTTTTATATACTATATCTGTACTATATTCTTTTATATACTATATCTGTACTATATTCTTTTATATACTATATCTGTACTATATTCTTTTATATACTATATCTGTACTATATTCTTTTATATACTATATCTGTACTATATTCTTTTATATACTATATCTGTACTATATTCTTTTATATACTATATCTGTACTATATTCTTTTATATACTATATCTGTACTATATTCTTTTATATACTATATCTGTACTATATTCTTTTATATACTATATCTGTACTATATTCTTTTATATACTATATCTGTACTATATTCTTTTATATACTATATCTGTACTATATTCTTTTATATACTATATCTGTACTATATTCTTTTATATACTATATCTGTACTATATTCTTTTATATACTATATCTGTACTATATTCTTTTATATACTATATCTGTACTATATTCTTTTATATACTATATCTGTACTATATTCTTTTATATACTATATCTGTACTATATTCTTTTATATACTATATCTGTACTATATTCTTTTATATACTATATCTGTACTATATTCTTTTATATACTATATCTGTACTATATTCTTTTATATACTATATCTGTACTATATTCTTTTATATACTATATCTGTACTATATTCTTTTATATACTATATCTGTACTATATTCTTTTATATACTATATCTGTACTATATTCTTTTATATACTATATCTGTACTATATTCTTTTATATACTATATCTGTACTATATTCTTTTATATACTATATCTGTACTATATTCTTTTATATACTATATCTGTACTATATTCTTTTATATACTATATCTGTACTATATTCTTTTATATACTATATCTGTACTATATTCTTTTATATACTATATCTGTACTATATTCTTTTATATACTATATCTGTACTATATTCTTTTATATACTATATCTGTACTATATTCTTTCATATACTATATCTGTACTATATTCTTTTATATACTATATCTGTACTATATTCTTTTATATACTATATCTGTACTATATTCTTTTATATACTATATCTGTACTATATTCTTTTATATACTATATCTGTACTATATTCTTTTATATACTATATCTTTACTATATTCTTTTATATACTATATCTGTACTATATTCTTTTATATACTATATCTGTACTATATTCTTTTATATACTATATCTGTACTATATTCTTTTATATACTATATCTGTACTATATTCTTTTATATACTATATCTGTACTTTATTCTTTTATATACTATATCTGTACTATATTTTTTTATATACTATATCTGTACTATATTCTTTTATATACTATATCTGTACTATATTCTTTTATATACTATATCTGTACTATATTCTTTTATATACTATATCTGTACTATATTCTTTTATATACTATATCTGTACTATATTCTTTTATATACTATATCTGTACTATATTCTTTTATATACTATATCTGTACTATATTCTTTTATATACTATATCTGTACTATATTCTTTTATATACTATATCTGTACTATATTCTTTTATATACTATATCTGTACTATATTCTTTTATATACTATATCTGTACTATATTCTTTTATATACTATATCTGTACTATATTCTTTTATATACTATATCTTTACTATATTCTTTTATATACTATATCTGTACTATATTCTTTTATATACTATATCTGTACTATATTCTTTTATATACTATATCTGTACTTTATTCTTTTATATACTATATCTGTACTATATTCTTTTATATACTATATCTGTACTTTATTCTTTTATATACTATATCTGTACTATATTCTTTTATATACTATATCTGTACTATATTCTTTTATATACTATATCTGTACTATATTCTTTTATATACTATATCTGTACTATATTCTTTTATATACTATATCTGTACTATATTCTTTTATATACTATATCTGTACTATATTCTTTTATATACTATATCTGTACTATATTCTTTTATATACTATATCTGTACTATATTCTTTTATATACTATATCTGTACTA
>OY754987.1:27147504-27216283 GCA_963576475.1 Molanna angustata
GTACTATATTCTTTTATATACTATATCTGTACTATATTCTTTTATATACTATATCTGTACTATATTCTTTTATATACTATATCTGTACTATATTCTTTTATATACTATATCTGTACTATATTCTTTTATATACTATATCTGTACTATATTCTTTTATATACTATATCTGTACTATATTCTTTTATATACTATATCTGTACTATATTCTTTTATATACTATATCTGTACTATATTCTTTTATATACTATATCTGTACTATATTCTTTTATATACTATATCTGTACTATATTCTTTTATATACTATATCTGTACTATATTCTTTTATATACTATATCTGTACTATATTCTTTTATATACTATATCTGTACTATATTCTTTTATATACTATATCTGTACTATATTTTATTATATACTATATCTGTACTATATTCTTTTATATACTATATCTGTACTATATTCTTTTATATACTATATCTGTACTATATTCTTTTATATACTATATCTGTACTATATTCTTTTATATACTATATCTGTACTATATTCTTTTATATACTATATCTGTACTATATTCTTTTATATACTATATCTGTACTATATTCTTTTATATACTATATCTGTACTATATTCTTTTATATACTATATCTGTACTATATTCTTTTATATACTATATCTGTACTATATTCTTTTATATACTATATCTGTACTATATTCTTTTATATACTATATCTGTACTATATTCTTTTATATACTATATCTGTACTATATTCTTTTATATACTATATCTGTACTATATTCTTTTATATACTATATCTGTACTAT
Organism: Molanna angustata; assembly: GCA_963576475.1. Taxonomy (NCBI): domain Eukaryota; kingdom Metazoa; phylum Arthropoda; class Insecta; order Trichoptera; family Molannidae; genus Molanna; species Molanna angustata. The sequence continues at coordinate 27,148,324 of OY754987.1, forward strand.
ATTCTTTTATATACTATATCTGTACTATATTCTTTTATATACTATATCTGTACTATATTCTTTTATATACTATATCTGTACTATATTCTTTTATATACTATATCTGTACTATATTCTTTTATATACTATATCTGTACTATATTCTTTTATATACTATATCTGTACTATATTCTTTTATATACTATATCTGTACTATATTCTTTTATATACTATATCTGTACTATATTCTTTTATATACTATATCTGTACTATATTCTTTTATATACTATATCTGTACTATATTCTTTTATATACTATATCTGTACTATATTCTTTTATATACTATATCTGTACTATATTCTTTTATATACTATATCTGTACTGTATTCTTTTATATACTATATCTGTACTATATTCTTTTATATACTATATCTGTACTATATTCTTTTATATACTATATCTGTACTATATTCTTTTATATACTATATCTGTACTATATTCTTTTATATACTATATCTGTACTATATTCTTTTATATACTATATCTGTACTATATTCTTTTATATACTATATCTGTACTATATTCTTTTATATACTATATCTGTACTATATTCTTTTATATACTATATCTGTACTATATTCTTTTATATACTATATCTGTACTATGTTAAATCATGATGTCAATGAATTATATTAATTATTGTGACCATAATATTGAAAATTGTAAACCATGTAATGATGAACCCAAGTGTTCTGTAAAGAACCTAGGGGGGATAATATACAATAAACAATAATAAATAAAATAACATGAACAGAGAAGCGAAAATAAAGAAAGTTTGATTTTTATTTTACAAAATATAAAATTTTTATTCGACGACAATGAAATTTTTTTATAAATATGCTATCTAAAGGAGTCACCTGATATCTGGATTCACCTTTATAAGATTTCAGAAATAATATGTCATTTTTAATTTAATATGCCGACCGCCGTAGCACAGTTGGTAAGCCGTTCGGTTTCTGTGCGGGAATCCCAGGTTCAATTCCCAGTAGAGAAGAAATTTGTTTAAATTCATTTCTCACGCAAATATTACTTTTCTGGTCTGGAAACACTGGTTAGTTGTAAGAAATTGCCATACGGAAATAAACTCGCAACTTGCGCAGGTTGCAAGGAAGTGTTTATTATTATTATTTATTATTAATTCCAGAATCACTATGCAGTTCACCATTTAAATAAAAATATCAAGTTGAACACCTTTTATCGCTTACATTTGCTGATAAGTCTACATTGGTTTTACCCAAAATGATACATTCAATAAAATATAGTACCTACTTATAATATGTAGAACTATAGTCAATATATTTTTTCAACATAGGTAGGTACCTAAAATTTTATTTTATTTAATGTTGCTTCTCGGGCAACTAAAAGTTACTTTGTCAAATAATTATTTAACACGCACCCAATAACAAGTTGCCACATTCTGGAGACCTACGATATTTATCGCCTCACAGATCCATACTGAAAGCTCAATTAAAAACTATGTCTCCATCGGAAATCTAACCCGGGACCATTGAATCAGCAGTCAGATTCCCAACCAAATGAGCCACGAAGCTTTATCATGTATAATGTAGATCTACACCTTAAATTGAAAACAATTACGTTCGATTTATTTGCAATAGTATGTAACATAGAAATAAAAAAAAAACGTGTTAATGAAGGAAGCATCTTGAGTAGGTGAGAAAATTGGAGAGGTTAGGTAATAATTTTATTTTATTTCGTCACATAGTTATTTAAAAGTTTTGTCTTACTGTTTTCATTTCGGTCTGTTTGTCTGTCTATGCATGTTATTAGTTATTATTATAATAACGAGAAGTGAATGTTGAATGTTCGCAAACATAGCAAATGGTTTTACAGCTAACCCCTACAATATAATGAGAGGTATCTGGATAATGTGTGTGAGAGAGACGGCATGCGAGAAGGTGTGTCATGTTGAATGTATATAAGGGACGGACGACGGCAGTCGGTTGTTCCGCACTCACGGCATTACATTAAGTACCAACCGTCGCGTAGCATAATCTTGTTATACCTATCAATCATCTTATATTGTATTCTCTTGTGTGTAATAAATTGTATCAGTCAATACGTGTTTATCTAAATATCACCAAACACAAGACATCATATATAATAGTTTTTATATTATTTGGTTTCACGTCTTCTTAGTCTATTCTACACAGCATTCTATGTAACCTTGTTAGTTGGTACCTATATCTTCTTCCAAAGCAATCTTCAACCATTCAAGACATGTTGTATTATTTGAACCAGCGATTTCCTACCTAAAGAGGCTCCAAATTCTATGAAATGTAGGTACCTACATTGAATTTGTGTACTGGTAACACAGATGGCGCTAAGATAGAGCTAACCGTGTGCTTTCCCATGTCTGTGCCATTCTCCTATTAGCTGGTATCGATTATAGTCAACTCCACTCCTCTACACCTCGTCCCAAATTTGAAGACATTACTTTTGGTCAATCATTCATTTAGTTTATTTTTATTAAGGCCCTCGTATACCCTGGGCATACGGATGCACACACTAAATTACCTTCTAATGTATGAAACTCGAAATTTTATTGTTTATCACCTGATTTGTGATACATAATATTTTTTGTGAAGAAAATGTAAAATTTGGAATTCTACAAACTTTGCGTGAGCAATTCTGTAGAAATTCATTTTTAAAAAATAATAATAAAATACAACAAACTTTGTAATACTTCTATATACTTTACAACTTGCGACTAAGTTTTCGAGCTTGCGCTCATCATCAGTAACCGTTTATTACTATAACCGTAATAAACGGTTACTGATGATGAGCGCAAGCTCGAAACTAAGACGCAAGTAGTAAAGTAGAAGTATTATAAAGTTTTTTGTATTTTGTTTTTTTTTAATTTGGAGGTTTTTTTGTAAATAGCAAGAAAAGTAGTAAAAATATTTGAATAACTAAAAATACAGCTGGTAGATTTTCGTTTGATTGAAGTAAAAACCTTCTTCATAGGCCTTGTAGTTTTTTAGTTACTTATAATAAAGAAAATAAAAAGGGTTTTACTTAAACTTATTTTACAAGAAAAGTATAAAACAAATTCAAATTTCAAAAATCTCATGCAATAGAATAAAGTTGTACAAACAAACTGTTCTTTATTTCAATGACTTATCTTTTAGAGTACTGGGAAATAGATTTTTAAAATATTCTATATATGTAGGCTACAATAGCCTATATAGAATATAAGTTGTTTCCAGTGAAGCATGAAACTTTTTGTCCCTGTTGGGAGTCAATGATATTTTTAAAACAATATTAAGGAAGAACCGGCCGATGACGGGCTTACGACCTGTCATCGGCTGGTTTGTGTGATCACTTTATGTGCTTTCGCAACGTTCACAAATTATGCCTTCTTATTGAGTTCTCTGTCAATCCAAATTTGAAACGTTCTGTATATTTTATTCAAAGTTCTGTATGTTTTTATCATTTGTCATAAAAATATCATTGCCAGGGAAAATATTCAATGTTTTATTATTGCCAGGGAAAATATTCAATGTTTTATTATTGCCAGGGAAAATATTCAATGTTTTATTATTGCCAGGGAAAATATTCAATGTTTTATTATTGCTAGGGAAAATAATCAATGTTTTATTATTGCCAGGGAAAATATTCAATGTTTTATTATTGCCAGGGAAAATATTCAATGTTTTACGTATATGCAACTTTTAACAAATATTCGATTTACATACACATTGTTGCAAATAGTTAAACAAGCCAAAAATGAAATAATAATATTTCTGGCGCTTCTGGCGCTGGGTTCATGAACTGTGGCTATCATTGTTTACGAACCAATTTCTCAATAAAGTGCGTTACAAAAAAGGTTAATTCGTCATTTCATAGATGGCAATAGTAACAACAGCTTATTTTCAAGAACTATAATATCTATGAATTAAATATATAGAACTTTCAAAAATTGAATTTATAGGAAACTCAAATAAAAGGCATAATTGGTGAACGTTACACAATCAAATAAAGTTATCACGTAAACTAGCCGATTATACTTTGTAACCCCTGTAGGTGCCTGGATTTCCCGGTGATCCCTTAATATTCAAACGTCTCGATTGAGATCTTAAAAAAATTGTCATAAAAATAAATTGAAAATCAGTATGTACTCGATTAAGTAATACAAATGATAATTTTTTTTACCACGTCCACGTAGGGGACGCCAGCTATTAGGATTTGGGTCCATTTTACTCTTCCGAAGAAGCGCACTACGTAGCGTTGGGAGGGGTTTGCAATCTAGAAAAGAGTTTATTAATTCGGATTCTAAAAAGACCCGGGTTGTACGAAGGCGGAAACACAGAATTCGGAAGATCGTTCCACAGTCGGGCTGCTGTATTAATATTATCTCTTAATTAATTTCATCTCAAAGATTTCCAAAGTTTGATTGTAATCTTAATCTTTTCTTAATCAACATCATGAGAGTCTTTATAATACTTAACAATCTACACATACATTAACTATTAATGTATTTCTTAATCGTAAGGCGTACATGTTTTAGAACTCCATGCATTTATATATGACGTATACATATTTCTATTTGTGGCTGGGAGTTCTGATATAATCCTTATTTTCAATAGTTTTTCGAAACAAAGCCGACTTTATAAACGTTAATGATTCTTGTGGTTAAGTTATAAACCATTAATAATGAATAAAGATAAGATGGGTTTAAAATAATGATATTTCAAAATCTCTATCATAAATGTTTCGTTAGATAGGTAGGTACATATTATAATATTCTATTGAAGGTTTGTAGCAATATTGTTTCTACTTTGATTGTCTTGAGTCAAAAGTCAATTTGGTATTTTATTAATGTGAATATTATCATTATTCGGTCTCATTCATAAACCATAAGATCGGCTTACTGGAAGCCATACCAAAATAACCTTCAACTATCTTCTTCTGATATTAATAGTAGATACCTATTTATTTAAAGGAACAATTTCTAGAAATTGCTTTATAAGGAACGATGAGAACATGTTGAATAATTAGCAAATTTTAATACACAATTAGTTAAAACAGGGATGAAATTGGTCTTTAAAGTTAACCCTTTTTCAACCAGTGTCGATTCAAATAGACATGATCTTTGTAATTTATTTTTGAATGACTGAGCGTATAAAACACTTTAATATTATTTGTTCTCTGGCAACTCTGATTTTATATCGCTAAGTTTGCGGCACTGTTTCTCAGAAAAATGTCAATAAAGGGAAAGGGTATGCTATTTTGACGGGTGTTGTTTTATTTGGTTTTTACAAAGGAATTTTGTATTGTAAATTTTTATTGTTTTTTTTTGCATTTTATTTCAAATTTATGATAACTTGTAATTTGTTTAGCGTATATTTAATAAATCAATGCAAAAAATGTTATTTACAATGTTTCAAATAACCCTTTCAGACCCAGTGTCATTTTTTATAGACCTGTAATTTTTCCAAAACTATTTTAGTGAAAAAAAATTTTTTCACTAAAATGTTTTCAAATGTTGTTAGAACATGTTTCCCTATGATATTTATTTTTTTTATCCAATAATATTAATTTGGGTGAGAAAGGGGTTAATTAGATGTATGAATCCTAAGCGAAAGGTCCGGGTACGATTTTAGATGGAGATACCATTAGATGAATAACTCCCCAGAATGTGGCAACTTGTTTTTGGGTGTGTGTTAAATTAAAAACTGGGAGCACTTGAAAAAATGTGAAAATATACTGGAAACTAGTGATTGATATCGGTATCTACTTGTTAAAAAAGTGCCTTTTCACATACGTTTCAATTAAATGACAAAAGTAGGTACCTATATTAATAATCAAAATATTTTTGAAAGTTGCATATACACAAAAATTGGATTTTTATATAGCACTTTAAAAAAATTTCGATTAAGTAGGTACAAGTAGGTAAACAAGCCAAAAATGAAATTATATTTCAGACGCAGTTCAGGGGTGACATCTATACGAGAACACTGTCACCTCATGTATAAGGACTGTTGCTTTCATTGTTTATAAAAAAAAACAATTTCTCAATAGATGGCGTTACAAAAAGGTTTCTTTGTTACTTCATAGATGGTGATGGTAAAAACATTTTTTTTCAAACGATCAGTTTCTCAATATTAAAATATATAGAACTTTCAAATAAATGCATGGATAAGTTATGAACGTTGCACAACGTTGATAAGTGATCACGTAAACCAGCCAATGACAGGCCTTAAACCACGTAGGTGCCTTGAGTTCCTGGTTCTCCTATAATATTCCAACTTCGTCTCTATTGAGATGTGTAAAAATTTGTCAAAAAAGGTACTCTAATAATTTAGAAACCTGGAGGGCAAGTCTGGTCAACAGGCGAAAAAACATCCATTTTTACCCGTATCATGGATATAAATATCTAATGAAGCTCTATAACAACGATATTATAGAACTCCATATTATATGTATCTAGCTGACCCGGCAAACGTTGTTTTGCCATATAAATTATTTCTAGTGAATAATTTGGTAATTAAATAAAAAAATATAACTTATTGTAAGTATGTGGAGATGGGGTCTATGACTGAAAGGGGAATAGAGCGCTGTTGAGGATGACGGCCTATAAAAATAACAAAACACCAACCATTCATTTTCTTAATTCAATGTACCCACTTCAATAACTTAACTCACATATTGAAAGTTTGATCTCTTAAAAGTTAAATGTAAATTAAGAAAAATCGATCCATTTTTTTATCTTAAATTATGCCAATTAAAACAAAACAATATCAATCTCGAAGAGCAGTGTACGATGTATTTTGTCAGTCCGTATTTAGCCAACACAAACAAACTGGATGGTTTGCCCATGCCACATATAATTGTCCGTGTGAAAAGCATGGTGTGCCCAAATCTTAGCCATAAACAGACATAGTTTGGTCTTGTGACTTATTGATTGTCATTGCGAATACCAATCTTATTGGAAATTGAACGCGTTTTAATTCAATTACCACTTCTGTGGTAATGATTGGGATTCGTGATAGCAATACATTTTCGCCTCGGAACTTGCCATTCAAAATGCTGGTTTCGACAATGTTTTTCATCATTTTTTTAATGACTAATCGCGTTCTATTGCATAGCCATGGTGTGTTCAAATTCCGAAGTAAAATAACCGGAGATCCAACTTTCAGTTGTAGATGGTGCGGTGACATGCCTGGCAAAACCAATGAGTTCAAATCTCTGTTGGATAATTTACAGCTTCGTTGACATCGCAACTGTATCGATCGATCTGTATGACACCAAGTCGCCTGGCATCAACTATTGTATCTTGAAATTATTGTATCATTGACGACCACATTTTTTGCTCCCAAAATTCATGATTCATGTATTATGTGTGTACAGCGGGAAATATGCTATAGATGAGAGTATTTTGCGAATTAATGATTGTGTAGAAATTGGTCGGCAATTTTATGCATCCATTATTTTCATGGACAGCAACTTTTCCATCGCCGATATCTAACAATTGTTTTGAGAATGTATCAGCGGATGGATCTCGAAGCATTTAAACGCGCATGTTACCTACTTTTTCAACATTACGCCACAGTGGCGATGATTTCAAGCAAGCATTGATCTCATCAGCGTACGTTGAACGTAGAATAACGAGAATTGTTTGTCTGAAATCACCTGAAAGGAGTAACAGAGAGCCGCCGAAAAGTTTGTCGTTGTTTTTTATATCATTCAGTGTCCTTTACAACGCCTCAAGCGAATGTGTGTTTGCCATAGTGCATTCATCCCAGATGATAATTATTCGTCTCAGCTGTTCTGCCTCCATCCAATAAAGTAGCTGTAATGCCAGATGATGCAACGGCCAATGCGATGCCATTATTTGATCGTATTTCGGTGAGAATAAGCCGAAATACGATAAGAAATGTTTTGCCAGTTCTACCTGGTGCATCCAAAAAAAGAATTTACTTTTTCCTCCCAAAACTGCTTGCATAATGCGGTCGTAAATGATTCTTTGTTCATCAGTCAGTAGTGAGACATTACAATTCAGATTACCGCATGAGCCATGAATCATGATTGTTGTAACAATATCGAACAGTAGATGGATTTGGAATTTCCGCAGAAATTATACTATCGATTTTTTCACTGATAGAATCGATGAACAAACAATAATAATGACCAAACTCTGTGTAGAGAGTGAGAGAAAGCTTATTGTGTGAGAGAGATAGGAGACCGCCATCTTTCTCGTCCCTACTCCTTGCTGTTTGCTGGTTGAGAGCAGTGGCGACTCTATATAAAGTGCGTTGGATCAATTGCACTACCAATTTTTAAATCATATATTGTAAAAAATAATATTTAAATATGTTTTAAAAATAATATTACGCTTTAATTTATTACTGTTATTTTTTCCAAAAAAAATAATTAGTAAACACTGTCCATATACTTTATATCTACGCGATCGATATAATATTATGTAACTATCGCAATACAAATATTATTAATTTAGTACTGCGTGCGATATTCATAACGCACCGAGTTAAAATTGTCTATTGTATAGCGTATGTATGAACAGACAGAGATAGTCCCGTATTAGATGAGAAAGAGATACTTGTACCTACTAGCAACGCATTCATTTCACAAATTTCGTGCGTTGCACTAAATTATCATATCTTAGATGTACTTAGAATGTATATTTCTATCTCGCTCTCTCTAATATGTTCGCAATTAGTATTGAAACATGAATATTCGCGTGTTATCATTTTTCTTCATAATGTAAACACTAGGTAGACATGAGCATTGAGCATGCGCAATTAGAGTAATTTGTCTGGTTTTAGTCAGTTGAAACAAAACTTTGTTTATATCATGGGGGTATAGTTTATATCGTATATTATCGCTTTTTACAAGATAATCTAAATCAATAAATATTTGTGTATAGTTCAGATATCTTATAGATTTAAAAACGAGTGAATTGATATATGTGTTTTACATTAAAAGTAATAAGTCTTCTTTTGAAAATAAATCGTGGAGGTCTTCCAAGACCAATGTTAAATATTAAACAACAATGCAAAATTAGAACTAAGAATTTTGTTCGTGTTTTTAAAATGCAGTTTTATGATAAGGCATCATGGTTATGTGGTTGTGACAAATTAAATAGTTTATTTTGTTTTCCATGTTTAGGTACTATTCGATGGCGACTATATCTACTTGGATTATAAAAGGTGTTAATGATTTGGCTCATTTATCTGAGAAATTATTTCTTCACAAATTCATTTACGCAATACAATAAATTTATCTAACATAGATACTGTTGACATTAGAACACAAATTAGATTATGGATATTGATCAATAACAAACATGTGATTGAAGTTGTTGCCAAATATTCAGGAAAAAATTGCACTACCAAAAAATATCAAAAATACGATCTACCAGTCGCCACTGGTTGAGAGGTGACACCTTTATAACAATCGCACTTTCTGTTTTCACTGGGTTAAATACATTAAATGCCCCTGCATATCTGAAAGAAAGATTTCAACCGTTGGCCTCTTATGGACTCCCACTTCGGTCTAGAGAAGAAAGAACCCTTGCCATCACACCTCACGTTACAGATAATTATTCATCTTCCTTCACTATTCATGCTGCCCGGCTGTGGAAAAATTTAGCATTTGATATGAGAACTGGCAAAATTAAATGCTCAAATGCTCACTCTTCCTCTCAATTCCATAACGAACATATATCCCAATTTCACTTTCCATCCCCTTTGTTTGCTCCTCATTCTCTCCTTTCCCTTTCTGATTTTCCTCTCCTTTCTGAATTTGTGTAATTTCTCACTTTTTGTTTTGCTGTCTTATACTGGTTGCGTTATTGTGTTATTATGTATAAGCCGAAAGTATGTTATGTAATTTTGATATCAGATGGTTGACTGGAAGCAATTGCCTCCAGACAATAAGTCCGCCATGTGTACTATGTAATTTTATGTTTTTTCAAAAAAGTGTTATATAATAAAAATAAATAAATAAAAAAATTTCGTACAACATTGATTAATCGATTGCCATCTTGTAACCCTATTGCGCATATGTGGATAAAAGTAAAAATAGTAATATCGCTATTAAAAAATAGGGGTTAGTGGTAAAAGAGTGTAAATTTAGGGTTATATGTATTTTTCAATGCCAATTCATAAAAAAAAATAGAAAAAAAGTCAAAAAACTAAAAAAAAACATATGGGGAGGACCATCCTTATCACCTAGGGGTATAAAAAATAGCCTACAACCTATTCTCAGGTCTACCAAATATATACAAAAAAAATCATATAAATCGGTCAAGCCGTTTCGGAGGGGTTCGATAACAAACATTGTGACACGAGATTTTTATATATAAGATATTAAGTACCTATCTAACATTTCCTACCTATCTAACAGAAAAATCCGTCAAGCTGTTTCGGAGGAGTTCGATAACAAACACTGTGACACGAGATTTTTATATATTAAGAGATTATATCCACGATATGGGTAAACATTAGGCTGGGCCGTACAATTTTTTTTTCGAATTCACATATGAAAGGGGTCTTAAAATTTGCTTATTTGCATATTGTTGATCTTAAAAATAACGAACAAAATATTCTATACTTGTTTCGGCCCACTACCAGAGGTCAAAGTTTTCAAAATAGTCGATTTTTTTTATTTTTCTACCTCATTTTTTATAACATGAAAAAAAATTATGGTCGTTGCAATACGTAGATAGCAGTCGTTATAGTAAATATGTCATTTAAAGTACATTAGTACGTGTTGTTCTAGTATGTCACTCGCCAATTGTTGATTTGTGAGGGAATGATTTTGGTCAATTTCGAGAGACCTGTCATCCTCGCTCTAATATTTAATTTGTACGGATAAATGTTGTTAATAATAAAATTCTCTGCCCGCAATAGAAGGCTTATTATTAAGATAAGAAAAATCAAGACATTTCTAACATTCAAAATAATTCATATTTTTCAAAAAACATCTTTCAAGACCCAGCCTCAAGTATCAGTAGAGGGCCAAAAGTACTATTTAATCTAAAAATTGAAAATGCAGTTACAATTTATATATTTAATTAATAAGGGTTAATAAAGAAAAATATATCTCTTCTTCGATAAAAGATTGTTTACTTTGTGGTGACATTTTAAATTTACAATAAAAAATAAAAATAACTTTGTTTAAACCACAAGTGGTTTAAACAAAAATATATCTATACTTTTTGATAATGTTCTGTATAAATTCTGTAGAAAAATAATGAAACCCCGATTTTCAACGTTTATCTTATATTTTTAATAAAATATAAGGCGTAGTTCAACATATTTTTTTTAAATTAAAGAATACAAAAATGTCTAGAAAAATATGATGTGACGTTGCATTAATGCTTCAGGTTTAGTAAATAAACCTAAAAAATATTTATTTTCCATTCAGCGCCATTGCGAAATAAAAGTTTTTTTTGTTTATTAACTTACCCGATGCATAAATGCAACGTTACTTCGTATTTTTCCAGATATTTTGAACATCTTTAATTTATAAAAAAATATAATGCTCTATACCTTATAGTTTTTTAGAAATTTTAGGTATTATTTTCTTACAAGAACATAATTAAAAAATTAAGGTATATTTTTCTTTATTAATCAAACTACCTAGGTTATTTTTTCAAAATGATTCGTTTTGTAGTAATGGTGCAAATTCAAATGGAAACGAGTGGGTTATTGCCAACGCTAAATTCCTCACTAACAAGTCATTCTATAAAGTATTCAAATTTTGTATAGAAAATTTTCAGCATTTTCATGAAATGTGTTTGTTTATTTAATATTTTATTATGAAAACTTGATAACTTTTCAATGCCATTTTATGAAAGTGATGTGCCTTTATACGAATTTGAATTTAAATATTTCAAATTTTAATTTTCCTGAGCTTGGGTTCACTTTGAAATATTTGACAGTTAAAAAAAATTGAGAAACACTATTCATATATCGTTCAAAATCTAGTGGGATCTAATCGAGTATTTGATATACATATTTGCAAAATTTGAATAGAATCGAATGAGTACTTTAGTCTATAATCGATAAAGTAAAATGAACACGCCGTACATAGCACACTGCATACAGCACACTGCACATAGCACACACACACACACACACACACACACACACACACACACACACACACACACAAAGATACATTGTGATGAAACTTTCAGAATACAATCTCAGCATGATACTTGTTGATAATCTGCAAAAAAAAACATTAAAAATTGCGAAATCATAACTCCCCACTATATCCCCTTGGGTTAGTGAGGAGTAAAAATAGGTACGTTGGCAGCAGTCACCTACTTGATATCTAGGATTGCTATAACTTGTTACACTAAACTATTTTCAATAATTGAAAATACAAGCTGTAACTACAAAAAAAAGTTTGATTAAAACATTCAATGTCAAATTGATGAGATTTATGTAGTTTCATTAACTATAGTTTGTATGGTAAGTACATAATATATTTAATGTAATACCTATATTATTAAACAAAGTCTTTCCTTGAAAATCAAACAAGATAAATGTCAAATTAAACTGGTTGCAAAGTTTTCTCAAGAATCTATCCACGGAGAAAGATCTTGCAAACTTTTCCCTTGAAGCTATTATATTAATAATAATTTTAACTTAATAAACTCCATCGTCTGTTGGATATTTCAAGTTTGATCCCATTCCAAGGCACAAGTCCTGTCAGATCAGGAGGTAGACAGGTGTCAATCCAAATCAATCACACCATAATAACCCTAACTGATTCAAATTGACTCAACTTTCTGTTATGTATGTATAATATAACTAATATCTTGGGCCCAAATCACCGAGTTCTTGAAAAACTTTTCTTTTGATATCAATAATTCGTCCAATTATAGCGGCTCGAGTGTCTTAACTTTCAAATGAGATATTTATTCTTTGTAAAAAAAATAAATTCTTTTTGACAGTTTTTTTTTATTATTTAAAAAATACTAAAATTGAACAAAGTGACAGATTATAACATAAACCAATTATTTATTTATTAACAATTTTATACAACAAAGGAAAAACAAAAGAATATATTGGAAGAAAAATAAATCCAATGAGAGCTGCTTCTGATCGTATTAAATTTTTTCAAATATGATATAATTTTTGTTTCATGTTATCTGAGAAGGTATAAAATAAAATTAAATAATTTAAAGTTGTTCAGCCTCAAGGCACATTTGAGTGTATTACTTTATTAACCTAACGCTTCTTCACAACAAAAAAATAATATTTTTTGATGTTTCGAAATAGCTCCCTCTGGCTATTTGCACGAAGCCGTCATTTTGACGTTTATTATTATTATTATTATTATTTTTCTGTAAGAAACGAATTTTCTCCACGAGTACCTAATAATAATTATCTTTGTAAAAAAATATATTTAATATTTTGATATTTCAGAGAGAAAGAATTTATTTTTGCACAAAGTATTTGCTTAAGTCATTTGTGGGAACGTGAAATATTTCATGATATTTTTATTTTTTGACAATGTTAAAAGAAAGCTTTGTAAGCTTTCACGTGAGGTAAAATTTGGGTATTTAATAAACTAGTTGCATGTAACACATGAGATCCAACTGTAGATGGCGATAGAATGTATAAATGAATAATACGTACAGAAATTAACCAGAAAATAATAAAAATTTTAAGATTATTTGTTTCCTTTATAAAAATAACCCTCAACCCGATTTATTTAATCTGTTTCTACAAGGACTTAAGCATAATATTCTCAATGCAACTACAAGCATCGGTTAGTAAAATTATCCTGTTTCATCCTTCCTGATCATTTTACAATTTCCTTACCATATCCCAAACCTGATCAATGTTCTCTTCATGAAAATATATAAAAAGAAACATTATTTAGTAAGCATTATAATTCACCTACTACCACGTTTATCCAACTGTTGATTCTTTCAACAGAATGTTATTCTCTTGAAAGAATCGGAAGTTTAAAGCCAACCTTCATACGCGTGTATCAAGGAACATTTTGTATGGCGTAGTGGACTTTTCGCATGCCAAAAACACCAAATTAGAGGCTTCGTAGCATATATTTATGTTCTATATATGTATGAATTCAGAATTTGAAGTAGAACATTTTGTGTGTTTTTTTGTGTCTGTGTGTGTGTCCCCTTATAACTTTTGATCCGCTCAATTTTCAGAGCCTAAAATTTCAGAATATATAGATAGTTATAGGCCTAAAAATCTTTCATACTCAGAAATTAGTATTTTTTTTTCAGTCAGGGGTTATCAAATTTTGAATTTGTACTTTATTTTTCCATATATCTCAAAAAACCATAAAAGCTAGAACGCTGAAAATTGTTATACCTAAATATAAAATCTCAAATTTATTTTTGCAAAAAAATCCAGTTTCTCAAATGTTTTTTTATTAAGAAAAACATTTTTTTATGATGAATTTTATGTGTTTAACTGCCTATATATCCAAAATTTTTAAAAATATTGAAAAAACTCGAAAAACCCACTCTACAAAATTTTATTTTAAACAGAAAATATGTACAGTGTAGTAGTACATCTCAAACTTTTATAAAAATTGAATTTAGTGACGACATCGTTTCATACAATTTGTAAGGCAGTATCTACGGGGACTTTTTTACAAAATACATCATAATAGGTAGTACATAACTAGTTGCATGTAACACATGAGATCATATGTATAATTGAAGAATACGTACAAAAAGATATTTTGTTTTTTATATAAAACATGTAGGTATATATTTCAGGATAGAATAGTATGGAAGTCAGTCTATTTTTCCTACCCATAATATGTAAACTGCATGATGGTATGTATGTATGTATGTATGTTTGGAGATGAAGTATCAAACTATTGAGTGACATATTGTTTACCTATACCTACTGCCTTACAAATTGTATGAAACGATGTTGTCACTAAATTCAATATTTTATGAATATTGTTATAGACTGTAGCCCTGATGTTTTAGGTACTTTCGGGAAAGACCGAACCGAGGGCCTATGAGTAGTATCCGACCGAAGCTTCGGCTTCGTCTTCGGCCACCTTCGGCAAAAAAAAAACACCTTCGGCTTCGGCTTCGGCCAAAAATAACCCAAATTTTCGGCCGAAGCCCAAGCTTTTTGTCGGCCGCTAAAAACAGTTAAAACTTGTAAAAACATGCGCGAACATGACATGTGTAGCGGGTGTATAGATTCGGCCGGCCCAGTGTCCAAGAGTAGTTCTCAACGCACGTGATAATTAATCATTATGAATAATTTGTGTTTGTGGACTGTGTTTTGTTGGTTTGAATTAGAAGAAAGTGTGAGTAAAACATTAAACGTGAGTATTTTTTATTGTTGTTGTCAAAACAATGTATTATTCACATTAAAGTACCAATTAGATATGTACTTCAGTCGTAAAATACTTTGGAAGAAATTCTATTAAATCCTATGTAAATAAATTTTGAAAGCTCAATTTAACTCGCTGCTGGTAAATTGTCGTATTGATTTTTAATTATTTTAATATGCATGTACCAACTGAGTCACGAAAGCCGATTATTCATTATTTTAATCGAAGTTTTTTAGATAAATCAAACCTTCGGATTCGGCCAAAATCTGACGTTCGGTCGGACACTACCTATGAGTGACCCTTAAGGTTTATGGTGCTTTCAGTAAAGTTCGAACCATGAGCTCAACTCCGTTTGGTCCAGAATTAATTCTTGATTCCTGAAGGGAATACAGTTAGAGTGGGTACCCGAATAGTGACGTGTTAGTTATCAATCAATAGAATAAATGTGTTGAAATGAAATATTTATTCGCACTTTTCAATTTTTTTATTGCGACGGCTTCTAATTTGTAGAACTCAATTATGAAAATGAGAGGTATAAACACATATAATCGAAATCAGGAGAGAAATAAATCGATTGTAGAATTAAATGTGTTTATATTTCTCATTTTCAAAATATTTATTACTTCAAAGATGTACCTACCTATACAATATTAAAGGTTCTGGTGAAAAGATGTACCTACCTTTACAATATTAAAGGTTCTGGTGAAAAGATGTTCAAACTTTATCTGTACTTTATTTGAATATTTATCATAGAACCCGTTGGTTACCCGAGAAACAAAAAAAACATTATTTTAACCGGAGAGTGGTTTATGCAAAATATTACCAAAAGAAAATGCATTGCAAATCGTGATAAAAGAATTCATATACCCAGACAAAAGAATTTTTAAAGAAATTAAGATTTTTAACAGAAATTTTCACATAATTGTCGCTCCAATGACCAAGAGGAATAACTTATTGAATTTTCATTGTTTGAAAGTTAAATATGAATACTTATGTAAGGAGTATTAAAATGATATAAGGATATTAAAAAGGTCTGTTGAGTTATTCAAGTTGGTCGGAGGTAATTTGAATTGAAATTAAGAAAACGCTTCACAACGATTTCAAGTGAAATGTGCAAAGACAGGAAAAATATTTTAATTCAATAAAAATGGGAAATTGAAAAATTGGAAAATACGCCTTTTTAAACGTCACGTGTTTGAATGATTTTTATTCCAATTTGATGTTCATTTGTTCCGATACAATTGGGCACATAAACCGGTCGGGTGAGCAAAATGCGTTTCTTCCTAAATTGTCAAAAAAATATATCACAGCTGGAATCCCTGGAAATATTTTTATATATTAAGTGATTGAAATTTACATTGTTGACTATGAATAACTAGTTGCATGTAACACATGAGATCCAACTGTCGATAGTGATAGTATGTACAGTTGAAGAATAAGTACCAAACTATAAACCCATAAATACAAATTATTTAATATTTTAATATATTTGGTTTTCTATACAACACATGTACCTAGGTATGTATGTTAAGATAGGATAGTATGGAGGTCAGTCCTTTGATCCTACCCAGAATATGAAAACAGCATGATGGTATGTATGTATGTTTGGAGATAAGTATCAAACTATTAAGTCTTCTTAGATTATTGTGTGTAGCTATTGCCATACAAATTTTATGAAGCAATGTCGTCACTAAATTCAATTTTTTATAAAAATTGTTAAAAAAATTTGAGATGTGCTAATACAATGTTTGTATTTTTTATATAAAATTAAATTATCTAGTTGGGATGTTTCAGCTTTTTTCGATATTTTAAAAATAAATTGAAGTATAGGCAGTTAAACTCATAAATTTATCATAAAAAAAATATTTTTCTTAATAAAAAACGTTTGAGAAACTTTGGAATTTAAAAAAAAAAGTCATTTGAGATTTTGTATTTGTCTATGTTTATACCAATTTTCAGCGTTCTAGCTTTTATGGTTTCTGAGATATATGGAAAAATTAAGTAAAAATTCAAAAGTTGATAGCCCCTGACTGAAACAATACTACACAATTTTGAGTATAAAAGTTTTGTAGGCCTATAACTGTTCATATATTCTGAAAATTTGGGCTCTGTAAATTGAGCGGATCAAAAGTTATAAGGGGGGGGGGACACACACAGACACACAGACACACACACACAGACACACACACAGACACACACACACACACAGACACACACACACACAGACACACACACACAGACACACACACAGACACACACACACACACACACACACTCACACACACACACACACACACAAAACTCACATAAAATGTTCTACTCCGAATTCTGAGTAAATCCATGTATGGAACATATATGCTGCGAGGCCTCTAGTTGGTGTTATTAGCATGCAAAAAGTCCACTACACCATACAAAATTTTCCTTCGTACACGCATCTTGGCTTAATAATGTCGATTCATTAAGAGAATTCTCATGAACGAATCGACAGTTGGAACGAATCGATAGATAATTTAGTGTCATACCCTGTACCTGTACCATAATTTATTAATGTATCAAAAAAAAATGTATACTTTTTGTTTACACTAGATGTATTAATTTTGTATTTTTTTACGTCTAAATAAAAGTTACTATTACTATTACACATAGGTATCTAATATTAGGAACTCCTTCAAACAAAACACAAAATACCAAAAACCAAATACTTTCATATAAATTGAAAAAAAATAACATGATTATGCAATCAAACACTTCTATGTCAAATGTAAATATAATACGCACTCAATAACAAGTTTCCAGATTCTGAAGATGTATGATCTCACAGGATCCAGATGATAAATACTATTTATGTAAATACTGTGTCTCCAATGGGAATCAAATCCGGACATTTCATCCTACTGGAGCATTATTAATACTTTGCCGTTTGTTATGTTATATCAACATGAACCGAAGTGGAGACTTCTATTTCGATTGGCTAATCAGAAACTAAAATAAAAGTGGTTCGTTTATAATTCATCGACAATAATGAGGAAAAAGAAACGGGTCGAAATAAAACTCAAGGCTGGGGTTGTCCGAAAAGTAGGATATTATATATAAGACAATCATTTATCAAGTTTTAAGAATAGAAAATACGATGCATGAAAGCAGATGAAGCGGTGGAAATATGCAGAAATTATTAATGTAAAAGAATTAATAGCTAGGTATGGGAGTATATATATCCATGAACATACAGCATTTTTAAGAAAATGACACAATAAATATAAAAAAACATGTAAATCGATTAATGCAAACAATCGATTATTTAAGTAATGATTTATTTTTTATTATTATTATTTTTGAAAATATATACTTTGGCTTGCTTTAAATATATATATTTTTTTAATTTTTATTTATTTTGTAGGTATTATTAGTATAATTTTTTGCACAGTTGGTTTACTTAAAGTTGGCGTTCGATCCCCAGCTAAGAAAAAATTATTTAAATTCATTCCTCACCTAAATAATTGCATCTTTGGGTTGGAAACACTGTTAAGTTGGAAAAATATGCTATATGGCAATAAACTTTCCACTTTTTTGTAATGTTTTACTTAGTATCGAAAATAATAATCGGTTTATTCGAACAAAATTTGAAACTACGAAGCACATATTATTAATACGCAGTATTTTTTTTGTAAAAAAACATTCTGTTGAGTAAACGACGCGCCATTTGTTTTAAAACTCAACCGCGATCGGTCATTCATACTCATCATAAAACTTTTGTTTTTCCTATGTAAAAAAACTGAAAAATGAACATTTAGCAGATGTGAGAGTAAAAACACTTTCATTATATTCTCCGGCACTCGGTTGAAAAATATTTCAGTTGTTCAACTTTTGAAGGGCGTATTTCAATTTAGGCTCTTAATTCTTCTTTTGTTTACACACTGTTTCAATTTGCAAACAGAATTTCGCAATTTCACTGTTTAGTGACATCTCACTCCCCGCACACCCCCACCCCCTCCCCCTTCCCCTCCCCTTCACACTTCTATACACCGGTCCACGTCGAAAAACAATCCTACATGAATTGAATTCACAATAAATAATGCAAACACCGAAAATTCAATTAGAATAAATGAATTAGATATGAGAACGACATGGTGTTTCTTTATTTGTTGTTGAATGAAGACTCTGTATGTAGTTTTCGTTTCAAGTTCAAATTGTTTATATTAAGATAAACGGAATCAGAAAATAAAGAATCAAAAATGCATCAGACGAACATATATAAATGATCTATTATAGTTTTTTTTTATATGATTTAATAAATAAAAAAATTACTTGCATGTTTTATATATGGTAGAACTTGAATCAAATTTTCGAAACATTCTCATTGTAAAACAGTTTTAACAAACATTTTAATAAATTGCAAAATTCATAACATAAGAAAATAATATGATATCAATTAATATCGTTTCTGGGACAACTATCAAGTTTTATTTCACATATAAATACAATATGCTTTCAAAAACAACTTGACACATTCTGGAGACTTACTTTTGGTATTTATTGACTCACAATTCCAGATTATGAATACAATTAAAAGATTGTGTCACCAACGGGGATCGAACCCCTAAATTTCGTCCTCCGAGTGCATTACCAAGATTATGAATGTGTTAGTTTGTAATGTTATACTTAACAGAGGTGTAGATTATTTCGATTGGTCGACCAAAACCTATAATAAGCCCGCCAGTGTCCAATATTATGTAATAATATATTAATACAATTTTTATTTTATGTTGGATATCTTCTCGAGCAACTAAAGGCCTCCATTCATGATCGTGCCATCCTTCCAAATGGCTTGCTATCACTCAAAAATGCGCTCGTGAATGTCAAAATCCGCGCAGCCCAATTGGCCTGACACACCAAAATGGAATTCCAAACGATCGAAACTACATAGTGCCGCGACTAACGGCGCGGCGCATCCAGTCGGTACGGCGTGCTCGTGAGTGTGTAAACCAGCGGTATATTGCGCCATCTCATTGCGCCGAGCTGTTTGACACTCTCGTGAATGCGAAAATACAAAATTTTCTCTTTGTTTTTTTCTTTTTATATATAAACAAATAATGTACAATAACCTTATTTTTTATTTATTTATTTATTTAAGATTTGGTACACGGTTAACATACAATATACATAAACATAATATCAATTATAATAATAAATCAACCGTACACACAAAAATCCCACAAGGCATAGCCTGTCTGTGGGTATACCAATTAAAAATATTCAAAATTATTTCGTTAGTAACATTAGTTATTTATAAAAATAAAATATAGCAAATTGCTTAGGCAGGAAACAAGTGAAAAAATATAAAGTATACAAATTATATATGAAAAATATACATACACATATTTATATACGAAACATCAATAAGTTTACATGAATCAGCAGACTGACAGCGGTGCTACCAAATATTATACCCGCAGTCGATAGTAACAATACTTGGCAAGTACAAGGATATGCATGTCGCAGTCAATCTACACTTTCTAGTTAAAATTGAGAATTTCCAATAATGATTAAAAAAAAAATAATAATAATAATATAAAAAAATCATTGAACTTTTACACAAGAGCAGAATATTGAGAAAAAGAAAGACATAAGTGCACCAAATTGAAAACCCAACAAGTAAGAAACAAATAAATACAAATTATAATAAGGAGGAGTAGATTAATATTAATAAATTCAGAATAAATTTTTAATAGAGTTGTAACACCAACAAGTAAAATCTGTAGTAGAAAAAAAATACTTATATAAAAATAAAAGAAAAATAATAAAAGCAGGTTCAGGAGACAAGAACCAAAAAGTATGATTCATTTATCAACTCAGAGAATACAAGCAGTCAACAATCACAATTTAATTTGTAAGATAAATGAATTAATTAACAAATAAACAAAAATAAAAAATCGAGTAATAAAAATCAAAATCAAAATCACAACAAATACTCTTGCACATTACATTGGTCTGTGAGTAGCCAAGATTTTATATGTCTGATAAAAGTTTTATGATTCTTAATTGTCTTTAAAGAGTTGGATAATTTATTAAATGTTCTAGGTGCAACAAATACAGCGTGTCTTTGTGTCCTTCTCCTTTTATAATTAGGGACCTTGTACATATTATTTAATCGCTGGCTGACTCTGTTCTGTGTGTTTAGATTGAATAAATGAGGCCTCTTATGGATAAATTTAAGACATTGGAGTATGTAGTAATCCTTAATCATAAGTGAGATATTTTTAACAATAGCCTACAATCATTAAAAAAACAACTATCATCAATGTTATAATGAATACTTTATGTACCAAATTGTATAATTTTTCGTATGTCCAATACTATATTAATATGACAACTAACCCTTTCCTCCTCTCCTACCTTTCTTCATGTCCCACCCTCGCTTCATAAAATACACACACACACACACACACACACACACACACACACACACATACACACACACACACATACACACACATCACAATTGTACACTTACACCACACTTTTGTCTTTGACTTGTCTTGTACTGAATTGTCTTTATTATGTATATTAATCTGTGGAACAATGTAATTGGCTTACTTTCCTGATTATTATTTTTTTTATTAATGTAAAATATGTAACAGCTAGCCCCAAAAAAAAAAAATAGCAGTGGTATAAAACTCATCATCAGAATTATAACTCATTTTTACTTGAAAATTTCAAAAAAATAGAAATTATTAATGCGAAAGCGCCGAAAGCTTGTGTAGGTATACTAATTTTGATGGCTCGATGGCACGCCCGTGAGTGTGATGAAAATTTTACAATGCTCCAAATGGAGCCGGTTCATATGGAACGACGCCGAATGACATGATCGTGAATGGGCTGCTTAACGGGTATTATGCCAAATATAAATTTAACATGCACCGAATAATAAGTTGTCACATTCTGGAGATTTATGGCTTACATATATCGTCTAACAGACTTTAAACACAATTTAAAAATATGTCTCCAGCGGGAATCGAATCCAGACTATATTAGGTATCTAACAAATTGTACCACAAAGGTTGATATTGGTAATGTTTCACTTCCACTACTTCAAATCTATTTAGATATTATATAGGAACCTATTGGAATATATGTATGTGCAGACTGAGATTTTTATAACCTACATACAAAATACACATCACTGTGTCATAGCAGTCAGAATTAAGTCTATTGACTAACGATATTATATATGCTGTAAGGCACCAAGTTAGAATAGTGTTTCCACTCTTTTCTGTTATCGTTTTCGAGTATCCCGTAAGACAGCAGGCAACAATAATATCTTCAGCAAGATTATTCCTCACACATTCTATTAAATGTTGTGCCTTTTTATGTGAGACGAGAAGAGTGTTTGTGTCATGCTTTTATGAGGTGATGCAAACCCGCACACCTGTCGCTGGATATCGTATACTCTGGGATCGGCCATTATGTATGACAAATGATATTATTTCACGCGTTAAATTCTCTTTCATCTTTGGGAATGTCCAAAAAATGTCATTCGGTAATAAACTATTTTGTAAATAAATACATACATTACATTAAACAATTCATTTTGTTCTTCACTAAATTGTCAATGATATGTACCATGGACTCGACATTTTTACAAGGCATACAACTCAATATTCCTAGGAGATCACTGAGATTCGCCAATTCTTTTCATATAAACATACTCGGGACAGCTTTATGTATGTGCTACAGTCCCATATCAAGAATGTGTAGATGACAAGGGGGAGTGTCCAGATCTTGACGTGTTTGCTCATTCGCTCTCTAATTTAAGAAAAAAATTTATGTCGCGTCTGTTGGTTTAGAACGTCTTCATGCTATTTACATAATATATGCTATTTAACTGTAATCACATAGGAATTCTATTTATTTTATTTTATTTCTAACTAATGTAACATAAAACGATATCTATGTGTAATTTAATATGAGCTCGTGTTATTTTATAATGTTTTGTGCATCCATAATTGTACATCCAGCACACTCAAAATAATAACCACGATGCACCCTTATAAATAAATAAATTAAATAATAGTAAGTTTTTATTCAATTACAATAAAAAATAACTCACCATAGGAAAAAAGGCAACCAGCATAGAATAAATACTCCCATGATGATACCGAGTGTTCTGGCTGCTTTGTGTTCAGCTCTCCAACTTTTTGCTTGTTGACGGATACTTGTGCCTGAAACAATACATCATTAACAATTATTAAAAATTGCCTTTCTTGGATATATTCATTTATAATACATCATAAATTGTAAATGAAGCTAATTCAATTTGCCAGGACAGGATTATTTGATGACAAATGACACGAAAAAAAATCGGCAAAAGCAACAAATGAAGGTTTAATAAAAATATATCAGCCGGTGAGAATCTGGACGTCTGGCTGCCTTGGAAATATAGCGCATAGCTAGGATCCATTGGTCAGACCACATTCCAAACGATGTGGTACTAAGCAGGTTCGGAGAAAAAAGACACTCTTACATAAATAGGGTTGCCCAACAAAAGGATGCCTGCATGATGTTATGAATAGGCCATAACATCATAACATCAACAGGCATCCGGGTCTGCTTGTTACTATCGCCTAGGACAAACAGAGAGATGGAGTGTGTGGTACAAACTAATCATAGGATTGTGACCATGAAGAACGAATCAAAAATTTTAAGCTATGATTATTTTATTATACATATATTCTTTAAATTTGAATGATATAAAAGTTTTCTCAAATTAATCAATGGGAAAATGTATCTTATATATTATGTGTATGTATGTTTTATTATAAAAACGTGAAAATATTCTGAAAAACAACAAAACCATAAGTATGTCTGTGTTCATATTAATTAAAATACGAATCAATCATCTCACTCCACACAACACTCCCGTATAATGGAAGAGTGGCGTGTCGAAATACAAGAGGACTGAGACAATACCCATACTCCATCAATCATTTTTTTATTTATTATGAGAAATTTTGAAAATCAAATTTATTTCAATAACGGTGAAGCCATTTACAAAACGAGTGGGACGTAGCCAGTACTTAACTCTCCTCTACATATGTACATAAAAACCATCACGTAATGTCCCTGTTACTGGGGTAGGCAGAGAGAACCAGCATAAATTCTCAATTGTCTGCATAAATTCATCGCCTCACTCACATTCATACATCTTTTCATGCATGCTCGTCTCTTATATAAAATCCAAACGATTTCTCATTTCAGAATATTATTTCATATTGGCAGGCTTTAACCTTTTAATTCCTTTTTTTTCAAATTCATCAATAATCTTTGTCAGTCATTCCTATTCGTTTATTCTTTTCATGTGGATACATGTCATATTTAAATAGTGTGCAGCGGATAGGTACATTTCCCGCAAATACATCTTGTTTTCATTCAATTTGCACTAAAACGAGGTCAGTGAACGGACCAGAATATTGACATGTACCCACTTTTCTGTGGAGGAATGTTCTAGAACAAGAGGGGACATGGACCCAGCCCTTACTCATTTGACGTCCACCCTCAAGGTATAAAAGGCCATGCAGCGCTCGATATCCCATCGTAGTTAACGGCATCTACACTAGTTGATTATGACCTTGTAAGCCAAAATGGTCGTCGAAAGTCAAATAAATTCATTGTAGAATATGTATGTGCTCATATTTATGTTTAATTTAACTGGAATTATAAATTGATTTTTTACTTCCGGATCCATTAGAGTTCTTCAACTTTCAGAATTAGTGTATTGCCGATAACAGTGCATGTAAAACCGATTCCCGGATTTGATGATATTGAACAATTTGTATTTCACACTAACTTGCAGTGCTATTATTTAAATACCTACAAATTGTAACGCTTCACAATAGATAATGTTTGTTCTGTATTTGAATTTGTTTGTTATATAAACTTCGTTGGTATGTTAGTATGATGGTACGTATGTATGTTGGAGATTAAGAATCAAACTATTGAGTCGCCGTAGACATTGTGTGGTATACTCTGCCTTACAAATTGTATGAAACGATGTCGTCACTAAATTCTATTTTTATAAACTATTTGCATGCAAAACATGAGATCCAACTGGCATTGGCGATAGTTTGTATATTTGAAGAATGCGTACCAAACTAAACAGTTTAACACAAATTAACAAATATTTTTAGATATTTTGTTTTCTACATAAAACATGCAGGTGTATATGTCAGGATAGGGTAGTATGGAGGTCAGTCTGTTTTTCCTACCCAGGATATGAAAACAGCATGATGTATGGTTGTAGATTAAGGAAGTGTCAAACTATTGAGTGATATATATTATATTGTGTAAAAATTGTTAAAAAAAGTTTGATATGTAGTGTAGGTAGGTACCTACTATTACAATGTTCATGTATTTTATAGAAAATAAAATTATTTGGTTTGGGAATTTCGTTTTTTTTCGATATTTTTTAATACTTTGGAAATATAGGCAGTTAAACACAAATGTATCATTATAAAAAAAAATTTCTTAATAAAAAATGTTTGAGAAACTCTGGATATTTTTTTTAAAAACACATTTGAGATTATTTATTTGTCTAAATTTATACCGATAATTTGTACTTTCAATGCCAAACACAGTTTGACATTATGTGTTGGAATGTTGGCAGTTTTAATATAAACAATCTACGGAATAATGTGCAATATTTTTTCTATTTTTCATTTCAATGCGAATAAAACTTTGAAAAGTGTGTGCTTTCTTGAATTAATTTAAAAAAACGAGTTTTTTTATAAGCTTTCCTACCTACCAACTAATGATATCATTATTATACTTGAACATAATATAATTAAGAATGAATAGCGATTATTATATTATATGGATAATATGAATTGAAGACTCTGGAGAGTATAATTATGTATATAGGTAGGTTTTCATGATAATAGAATGTTGTTGTTTTCCCCATATTACATATATATGTAAAACGAGCGTGACAATAAATGAAGCATTTTTAAACGTATCAATTACACCCTAGCGTATAATTATTAAAATAAAAGTATCTAACAGTCAAAATATAAATCAATTAAATTATTATGAACCAAAACCATCACATATTTTTATACATGACTCAGGAGGCCTGGAAATCACATTCAGCACCGTATCGCTGCAGTCTGGCTCAAATGGAGAAAAGTGACTAGTGTTATCTGTGACAAGCGAATGCCAGTGAAGATGAAAGGCCATGTCTACAAGACAATGATCACACCGGTGCAGATATAATATATGGTAGCGAGACCTGGGCCGTCACACCAAGGCAAGTTCAGTCAGTGCTAATAGCCGAGATGAAGACGCTTAGGTGAATGTGCGACGTGGCAAGCAGAGATAAAATCCGTAATGAATATGTGAGAGGCAGTCTGGACGTTTATTTTCTATTTTCTAGGTATATCAACATAAATATATCTTCATTCGTGTACAATGCATTTGGAAAGCTATGTAATCAGGATATTATTGTGTTCTAAACATAACTGTTATTTTTTCATTAATGTCATAAAAGGAAAAAATAAATTCGTGTTTTCCTTAAACACATTTTATTGTGGCAGAATTTCAACTTGTTTCTTATTGCCACAGTAATATATCGGCGACCAAATAATTTTGATACACATTATTTGTTTCATACCCTTTATCCCTTTTCGTTTCATGACACCCGATATTACACCTGATACGATAAAATTTAACATCCAATATTATGTAGGTAGCAGGTAATATGAAAGTCAAATGTTATTTTTCCATAACATACACGGGTATGACATAGTGACATATCCTATTTATGATATTACTAAATGTACAAAACTGTCATTCAATGCCATCAGCTGTGTTTTATGGGAACATTGATGAGAGAATGACACTACTTGTTTATTTATATTAAACACCTTTCAAATAATGGAATGTCAAAATATATTATTTTGAATCAGGAAACAATATGAAAATCTGTATAACCTACATCAAAGTCAAAAGTAATTGAATCTGTTTATCTGCACAGGATATTGGATCGAATTCAGAGATGAGAAAAATAGAACATTCATTCATTCATTCATACCATCACGGCATATCCCACAATGTGAGTTAACCAACGAAAGGTGCCCGGGTGTGCATTGCATTATAAAAGGGAGAACAACACATCTATGTATACCCACACACCAGTCTCGTTTCACCAAAAAAGGCACTACATTCAGAATGGGTGGTGAACCTCATTGCTGAACTATGTGAGATGTTATTGTTGCCTGTTGTATTTTCTATTAACCGGCTCTTACGGGACACTCGAAAAAAATGATTCAAAAGAATGGAAGCACTATTCTATGTCGGTGCCTCACAGCTAAAAATAGAGCAATGATGTGAAATAAAGGCCAATTTTAAAAATACTAAAATCTTTCGTTTTCTGTTTTACAGGATATCATATAGGGCAAGTCTGGTCAACCGGCGAAATCAAAACTATCCATGTTTACCCATAACTTGGATATAATTATCTTACGGATTTCTATAATATCCATGATATAGGTAATCATGAGGGTTTTGATTCCACCGTTTGACAGAACTTGTCCTCCTGGTCTCAGGTGGTCAGATGAGTATTTTTAAAAATAATCCAGGGTTTCACAAACTTTTTCTATTAAGAAAAATATATATTTTTGACATAAATATGTTTTTAACTGCCTATATTTCCAATTTGTAAAAAAATATCTCAAACGCTGGAGCACTCCAAATACACAATTCAATTTATATAAAAAATACATATATTATGTATAGTAGTACATCTCATACTTTTATTAACAATTCGTCTAGAAATTTAATTTAGTGATGTATGGCAATTCGTATGACAGTAACAAAAACAATTTCTATGGGGACTCTCAATAGTTTGATACTAAATCTCAAAACAAACATACAACAAATTAAATAATGCGCAAACCCTGGACATTTTTCATGATAACTTTGGTAAATTTAGGTCCCGGGTGGGGCTGTTGTTGGTTTGATCTATTGGGGCGAAATTGAAAATCTTCGAGGTTATTCCTATCCCTCTATTTCCTCTCCCTTCCTGTTCTATAGAGGTTTGTACGCCAAATTCTTAATGAATAAGTATTTTTTTGTTGTTGTTTATATTTTATATTGTATATATTACTCGTATTATTTAGCCATTATTTTTATTGTATAAAAGCATTAGGGAACCTCACTGGTTTTGTATATAATATATTGTTTTTTTTTGTTCTCCCACTAGCTGTACATAAGTGTCTATTCCTGGAATTAAATTAAATAAAATAAAAATAAATAATAAATACATATATATGTACCTTCAAGCTGTTTACATACTCCACACTTTTCTTACTTGACATACATGTTTTGTATACAAAAATTTTTTTTTTAAATATCCAAAAATATATATATTTAACATTTAATAAAATTTTTTAAAATTTTTAATAAACATTAAAAATAAAAACCGTTTATAACATATTTCCAATGTTTATGAGACTACAACCTACAATCGTTTACTACTACTTTTCGTAACTACTTGAAAATGTGCTTAGCACGAAACCGGTTGTAGGTTGTAGTCTAAATAAAAGTTTTTTTTTATTTTTAATGTTTATAAAAAAATTTAATGAATTTTAATGGAATTCTTTCGAGAACTTTCGATCAAAAAGTTAAATCTAATTAAATAAAAATCACTGTACATATATAACAAGTGGCAAAGGAAGCCAATTGATACATCTTATAAAATATATTAGATACCTAGTTACCTATGTACATGTAAATACTGTAAGTATGTAGGTATATAATATATCACGATGAAATTGAATCCTCCATGTTTCAATTTACCCAAAGAGTGTGAGAGAGATAGATTGTGTGAAAGAGTGAGAGAGAGATAGATTGTGTGAAAGAGTGAGAGAGATAGATTGTGTGAAAGAGTGAGAGAGATAGATTGTGTGAAAGAGTGAGACAGCTATTCCCCAAATCCGATATTTACATTTTTATGATAAGCAAATATTATTTAACACGCATTTTATTTGACGCGCGCCTCTGAACGGGATACGGTCTGCATGTAAACAAAATATCCCTACCATTCGAAGAACTTTCATTTTGGGTTTGATTTTATCGATTGAGACAGCGTTTATTAAATTAAGATTCTAAATAATTATTCAAGTAAAAATCAAAAATATAAGATGTAATATTTCCTTTCTAATTTAAGACGCCTTGCAATATAGCCTTCACAAATAATTATTTAATAATTGCGATTCCAAAATGATTTTAAAATACCCAAATGTAATACAGGACAATTACAAAACAACTACATTTATTTGGGAATAAAATTTTTCAATTGCCTCCCAAATGCAGATAAAAGAATTTAAAAAATCTAAACATAAATTAAAATTGGACTTAACTTTCTAAAATAGTAGTTTTCGATTTTGTTGTTTTGATTTGTTTCAATTTCCAGTATTTTCTTTTTTTATTTTTGAATATGTGTTTTGATAAATTTGAATTGTCTATAATTCTATATTACTCATTTTTCAATTATTTTCATGTTTTTCTTTTTTTTTGGTTTGAATATGTATTCTGATATGTTTTCTCATTTGAGTATTCTTCTTTTTCATTTATTTTCAACCTTTTTATGATGTTTATTTGATTTTTTTTGTTCATGTATGATTTGATTTAATTACTTTTACTTTTATGTTGACTTTGCTTTGTATTGATATTTTTTATTTTGTTATAAGTGCTTCCCTCATCAAGCACAAGATTGTAATCTTTTTGATGAGGTACTGCAGGGAAAAATATGTAAGAAAATTATTACTAGTGAATTTATATATTGATTTGTATTATAAAATATATTAAAAATAAAATAAAATAAAATAAATAATAAATAAAGTATTACAAATCAATTTAATAATTTAGTAAAATATTATTTTTTTAGCAAATTTTGCATTTATGTGTCTTAGGTATGTTATTTTACCACGAACTTTTATATTATAATAAAAGTCCTTGAGGTGATTTCACAAAAATGGCGCTGTAATAATTCAATAATTTTATCATTATATATGGTACATTGGTAGGTATATTGGATATAGAACTCACAAATTAGTTATTTATTTATTTATACGGCTCTAAGCTTTTAATAAGACTCGTATTTAATAAAATATCAAAATTTCGTCGAAAAATATAGACCTAAAAGTAAGAATAATCCTAATCAAGACTTATGTATGGAGTATATTGATGTACGGCTGCGAGACATGATGCCTATCCGAAAGAGATACAAGTAGACTGGTGGCTTTTGAGATGTGGTCCTATAGAAGTCTATTAGGAATTTCCCGGAGAGACCACATAGCGAATGGGGAAGTTCTCCAAAGAATCGAAAGAGGAAGGCACCTGCTCAGGACATTGTCCGATAGGCGTGCAAGATAGATCGGCCATATCATACGACAAGAGGGCCTCTTGCACGCCATAATGGAGGGTATGACCGAGAGGACAAGCTCTAGGGTATCTGGAGGACCGCACAAGACAGGGAAGAATAGAATTGAAGATATTGCTGCAAACCAATCCCTGGATTGAAACCAGAGAAGAGAATGAAGCTTTTCATATGAATTATAAATTGAAGTTCTTTAAAGTGCATGATTTAAATTGTATAAAAGTAATTAAAA
Organism: Molanna angustata; assembly: GCA_963576475.1. Classification (NCBI taxonomy): domain Eukaryota; kingdom Metazoa; phylum Arthropoda; class Insecta; order Trichoptera; family Molannidae; genus Molanna; species Molanna angustata. Next base: position 27,179,364 of record OY754987.1, read on the forward strand.
AATAGAAATATACCTACAATAATATAAAAAAAAACATTAACAACACCATATCAGTAACAAACGGAAACATATTATAAACTGGTTACATGTTACACATGAGATTCAACTGTCGATGGCGATAATATGAACAGTTAAAGAATAAGTACCAAACTATAAACCATTACAATCAAATTAATAATAATAATGAACACTTCCGTGCACCCTGCGCAAGTTGCAAGTTTTTTTGCAGTATGGCTATTTCTTCCAACTAACCAGTGTTTCCAGCCCAGAGATGCAATATGAGCGTGAGAAATAAATTTCTCCTTTGCTGGGAATCGAGCCCAAGACGCCCGCACAGAAACCAACTGTGCCACGGCGGTCGGATATTTAAATTATTGAATATTTCAAGATATTTCGTTTTCTATACAAATTATGTCTGCAGGATAGGATAGTGTGGAGAGCAGTCCTTTTTTATTCCCCAAAATAGGTAAACAGCTTGATGTTATGTATTTTTAATTATCAAACTATAAGAGTAGTACCTACCGGTAGATATTGTGTATTTTGCCATACAAATTGTATGAAACGATGTCGTCACTAAATTAATTTTTTACAAAAGTTTGAGGTGTACATAGATTGTATATAAATTATATTTTCTAGTTGGGGTGTTTCAGCGTTTATCTACATATATTGTTATAAAACAAATGAAATATAGGCAGTTAAACACACAAATTTGATATAGATAAATATTTCTATTAAAAACAGTTTGAAGAACATTGGAAAAAAAACTCAATAAAATGTTGTTGTGTTTGTCTACATTTTATCGTTTCCTGAGATATATGAAATAATAAGTAAAAATCAAAAATTGATAACCCCTGATTGAAACAAAATATCGAAATTCAAATAATAAAAGTTTTGTACCTAAATTATTCTTTACTTTTTGAAATTTTGGGTTCTGTGCATTAATCAGATCAAAAATTATGAGGGATACACACAAACACCCTGACACACACAGATACACTAAATGTTCTACTTCAAATTTGAAGTTCATCCATATACGTAATATATGCTACGAAGCCTCTAAGTTGGTATTTTTTGACTTCAGAGCTGAATAATCATGAAAAATGTAGACCGAGCCATACAAAATCTCGCGAACCTTGGCTTGGAGCTTTGTCGATCTGTATTAAATTAGAAATAAATGCTCTTGAACAAATTGACTTTTGGGTTATTGAGAATAAATTACAAGTTATATGATAGATAGGTACCTACATATATACAGAAATGGCACAATGTTTGAGAACAAATACAATTTTACATGACAAAATCATAAACATTAATAATACCTTTTTGAAATCTATATTTGATTCCGATATACCTAGTTTTATAATTACATAAATTATTTGGTAGATTATGTCTCTATGCAAACAATACACTTTATGAAAATAATGCTTTTTTTCTTCACTCCGCACAGAAATACAACCGATTTTCCTATGTATAGGTAGGTTTATACATACATACATACATACATACATAGCTAGATGTAGGTATATAAGATAATATTGAATGATGAATGTAGGTATCGTGAAATTGAATTATTTATTTGTGAATAAATACAGCAGTTAAATAGAAAAGTTAGGGTTGCTATAAGTTTCATATAAACGGGATTGTCATCACATTTATGATTCCATCGCGTCCTATTTTTCGACAATGCAGGGACATAATGTGGATTCATACTACGACGTACTAACCTACATAATACAGACGGAACTGATGATATGTTTTGTAGACAAAATACAAAATCAAGAAGATTTTACTGAAGACAGAATGTTATACACATCAATCTGTCCCTGGGGGGGCATGTCCGGTCAAACAAATTAATTCACATTTTTTATTGTCTTCTTTTGATGTTTGTGTTTTTACTTATTTACTTTTAATAATTGAATGCATGTAGGTACTGTGTGTGTGCTGTCCTTTGTAAAATAAAATAAAATAAATAAATAAATAAATTAACCATGGAATCGAAACCCTCGTGATATAATAATATCATGAATATAATTATCTAATGGAGTTCTATAATATCTTAAAATATAATGGAATTCCATAAGATAAAATTATATCCATGATATGGGTATGATTTCATCCACTGTTTGGTCGGACTTGCAAAGTATTCAAGTACCTATCTACTTCCATCTTTACACTGTGAGGACGGAAAAAGGAGTTGTGTAAATATGGCCTAAAGCGATAAAGACCGCCATGGCAAACTTGGTAAGCCATTTAGCATCTGTGCGGGAATTCTGGAATCGATCCCCAGCAGAGGATAAGTTTATTTAAATTCATTTCTCACGCAAATATTGCATCTCTGAGCTGGAAACAGTGGTAAGTTTAAAAAAAATGTTATATGGCAATAAACTCGCCACTTGCTTAGAGTGCAAGGAATAGTTTATTATTATTATAAACTGATGATAAAGAAATTCGTGGTAAAGTATGTAGGTACGTTATTATTTTAATAATTTCGAAATGATTTCGGAATACTCAATAATTTTATCAAAAAGTACGTACATTTTGTAAACAACGGGATTTAAACATTGAAAAGGAAATATTTTTACTGCTATATAAATGTGTCTTTAATATATGATTTATATTCGAACATTGAATGTGTTTGGGATATCCTCATTCCACCTCATTTTGTGTACCAATCTCCCAGCCTTAATTCGTAGCTTATTATAGCTCTGCATATTCCTAGTTCTAGTGAAGTTGAAAATTGCTATGGTGATGCATTTTTGGTATCAAAAATATAAGTCCCCGTATCAGTTCTTTTAAAATCTGGCAACCCTAATTATTATACCAGATAAACCATTCCAATCCAATCCAACTCAGCTAATAAATACTAAACCGAGTGAAACCGATTTTCCACCGATAAGATAACATTATGAATGAATGAATGAATTATATGTAACATATATCAATACACACGAATGGATTGGAAATTGATTTTAGAAACATTAAAACAAAATTTAAACAATGGCAAATTAGTGGAAAAGTCACACAATAATATTTTGTTATCAAGTTATAGAAATTTATGTTCACACGAATAAAATATTATATTATTAAATATCGTGTTTTTATCTTTGTGGTACATTTTAACAAAATTTAACTATATTTTTAACTTTGTTTGCGCCATGTTTCGATTAAATTTGCGACCGGTTTCGGAACTAACCGTTCCTTCCTCAGGCAGAATTCAATTGAAATTCAAACAGACTTTTGTTTTTCAAAAAAAAATGTCTATCGATGAAAATTTAATAATTCATTAATACATACCATAACGGCATATCCCACAATGTGGGGTAACCAGCGAAAGGTGTGCGGGTGTGCATTGCCTTATAAAAGGGAGCACAACACATCTGTGAATACCCACACACCAGTCTCGTCTCACCTAAAAAGGCACTACTTTCAGAATGGGTGGTGAATCTCATTGCTGAAATATGTGAGATGTTAATGTTGTCTGTTGTATTTTAGATTACCCGCCTCTTACGGGACACCCGAAAACAATAATACAAAATAGTGGAAGCACCATTCTAAGCCGGTGCCTCACAGCTCAAAATATAATAAATTTGCGCAGCACTCAACATTCAAATTAAAATATAAAGGCAAAGTGAAGAGCCGTTCTGCTTCCGTGCCGATATCCTAGGTTTGGTTCTGAGCAGATGAGATATTTTTCTCACACAATTTTCATTCCTCTGGATTGGTAGAACTGTGCAGTTGGTAGAAATTACCACTTGACAATAAATCCGCCATTTGCTCCTGATGCAAGGGAATGTATAAATAAATTATTAATAAATATTCAACAATATTCATTTATAATTTATTAATTTTATTATTAAAAATTTATTTGGTGGAGTGGTACTTACAAAACAAATATAGGTCCAATAGTCAAAGCCCAAAAATCCGTTTTGAAATTAATATTTAATGATCCTATTTGCACACCCTCAGCCAAACTATTCAAAAAATTTGACATCCTAGACATACCACATCTATGTATATGCAAAAAACATTTACATCTATATTTATTCACACCTCAACAACTTTCAATCGCCCTAAAGTACACTTCAGACTAGACAGACTTGACAAGCAAATATACAGACAAGACACTGATAAATAAACTAGTTTACGTTAACATGCAATAACACACACGCGCACCTAAACCATATACTTAGTTATATAATTATAAGCTGCTTCAGAACAGGGTTTTTACCTAGTGAAGCAGCTGACGTTCCGCATCTACTTCTTAAGTATCTTTTTTGTAAAAAAAGATTGTATTGTTTAACTTTGATGTATATAAAGTGTAATTTTTTTTTTTACAAACAAAAAAATATATAATGCCGGGTAAATCTGTTTGCCCATAAACTCAAGTTGAAAATTACGTTACTTTCAAAGTGCAATATTTATATTTGTATTGATGAGGAGGTAAAGTGACGAAATGTATGTGGCTGAATTTGGTTTCAGAATAAATTCCACCTTCCCGTATCTAATGCCCATTTGGTTTCTAATCAATCCATCTCCAATAATCCACAACAATAATATTATAATCGCCGCTCAGTAGCGGGCGCATCCTTCAGTTAGTATAAATCTGGACTTCTTATACCTAAGTTCCTTGCGCTCCCCTAGTATGTACATAACAGAAAGATCATAGTTCAAGCGCACATTCCGCTTTCATAAAACATTTTCATGCCGCTAATAATTAAACAGGGGATTGATGCTTTCATTGTTTACAAAATATACTAATTTCTCAATAGATGGCGTTACAAAAAGGTTTCTTTGTTACCTCATAGATGCGAATAGTATAATTTCGTATTATTCAGGTGAAATGTTTCCACATTATTCAAATATATAGAACTTTCAAAAATAACATTGATAAGGGAACTCAATAAAGGCATAATTGGTGAACGTTGCGCAAGCGCATAAAGTGATCACGTAAACAAGCCGATGACAGGTCGTCAGCCCTGTAGGTGCCTGAGTTCCTGGTTCTTCTACAATAATATCCCAACTTTGTCTCTATTGAGATGTTATTGTCAATAATAATATCTGTGCTTGTTCAACTCAGTTTATAATTATTTCGTCGTCATCATCGTCAGCAGGATCAGAGAGTGATGTTCCTTAGTCCTTCAGCCTTCCACAGTCATCCAGATAGGAAATTTAATTCACTTTTATATAACATAGGATTGAGTCATTTGCGCATTCCGTTATAATGTGTATCTTTTCAATATCAGTAAAACCACGCATCCTTTAAAAAACTCATCACGAACAGAGTAAAATCGATTTAGTAATAATCAAATTTATTAAATTACACATTACGCATCCGCCACACCAGCTGCTTTTAAAAATGTTCTTAAAAATTCCCACGGCGCCGATTTATGTGATTTAAAAATTAGTTTTTCTGATTAAATTTTTAATTAAGTTAAAATATTCCAACTTTAATAAAGTAAGGAATGAGTGATGCCTTGGAGAGGCTGTTTAAACGAGACGCGGAGATATGTCATCCCGGTGTCATTTTTCACCGTGTGCCGCCTCTCTCTCTCTTGTCTCTGTTAAGTGGCTGTTGGAATGGGACAGTAGATAGAAGAGTGGTGTCAGCTACTCTGATGGGAGTGTTGCCAGTTAGATGAACAATTCCCCAATTGTTTGGAATTAATCGAGCTCCAAAGTAACCGCACGCTCCTCGCCTCGAGGGATTAGAAAGTGTTTAATTAAGGCTGTATGGGATTCCACGGGATTCAACAAACTGATGTATGAAACTTACATACAATCTTATCCTATCTCATCTATGTATGTATTTATATCCATGTACATGTTTTTGGAACACGATAAAATTAGACTTAGCCGATATGAAATTTATGTGTTTTAATTTATAATCAATGACTACGAGAACTCATCAATAAACTCCAGGTACATATTGAACAAGCGCAAAGAACTTTATTTGTTTATATGACTAGAAATTAGTTGAGCACACAGATGAGTTTGAGATTTGGTATTGTAAAGTTTATATGGAGGAAGAGTGCAGAGAGTTAATAGTTATACTTATATGTGTTATAAATACATTAAATTAAATTAATAATAATCAATACTTCTTTGCACCCTGCGCAAGTAGCGAGTTTATTGACATATGAAAATTACTTTCAACTAACCAGTGTTTCGTGTAACCAGTGTGTGCGTCAATACAGACGCACGGGACGAGCGGGTGGAACGCATCAGACAGATTTTAGAATTCTTTGTATAGGTTGATATGTTATAAAAAATATAAAAATACTTGGTAATTGTTCTATTGTGTTTATTTGATTATTGACGCGTTTCGTGCAAAGCACATCGTCAGAATATTCTGACGATGTGCTTTGCACGAAACGCGTCAATAATCAAATAAACACAATAGAACAATTACCAAGTATTTTTATATTTTTTATAACATATCAACGTACAATGGAGTTCTATCAAGAATTGTCGATCGACAAACTAAACTTAGTTCTTTGTATAGATTTTTTTTATAAGTGCGTCCACTGATCGGCAACGGACGGAGCGCGCGCAGCGGATCGTCGGAATGCCGACACCGTTGCTAGGAAAATTGTCAGTTAAATTGTTTTGTAAACTATATTTTAATAAACCACGTTTTTAAAATTGCCATCGATTTCGGAAGTAACCGATTTCTTAGGCAGATTTTCAACATTTTCACTATTTTTACGTAGATAGTGTTTAGTATCTCAATAACATTATAAATTCAAATCTTTTGATTCTTTGATGTTTTTTAATCAATCACGCGAAAACAGCTGCAAGATTTTGGATGAAATTTCGCATTAAGATATGTTGGTATATCCTATAAAAGGCTATGTGCGATATATTTTTAACATTCATACTTATTAATTTTCATTGAATAAAATAATGTACAGGCCAAGCATGCGATTACCAAACCGAAGAATCATTTGTGTATTTTCATTTTCAATCGAAAATTGCCAACAAATCCAAATGACATTTGTGTCTGTAATCCGATCGGTGCGTCTCTGTTGACGCACTGACACAAACAAATCCGTCTGATGTGCTCTGTCCGATCCGTCCGCTGCGCCTGTATGGACGATAGCCTTTATATTGCAGTTATAGTATTTGTTTTTTGAACTTCAAAACCGCTTTGTTAATAACATGTTCCTAATTTAAAACTTCTTTGAAAATAACATGTTCTTACTTTAAAACCGCTTTTTTATAACATGTTCCTACTTTATGATATACCTAAGTGTTGAGTATTGTTTCGATTTTCATTCCGAATCTTAGTGGCGGTGTGTATAAAGATATTATAATTTTGTTATTTTAATTATTTATATCCTTTTTGTACAAGCGCAAAAAGGCGGGTTTATTGCCATAATGCGTTTTTCGCCGTTGCGAAATGGCAGATTGAACTACTTGTTTTATGTTCCTCGAAGTAACACTAATTCTAATCAAAATGAGTTTATCAAAAGGGCTTGTAACTTCTATAATGTCAACCTCTCAGCCAGTATCACACATTCTGATATATTCACCGCTAGTAATAACGCATACAAAAATTCTCTCTATAAGTGCATAGCATGAACTCGTATGTTGATTTTTTTTTTCTTATTAGTAATTTGTGTTTTTTTCTAATATTATCTTTTGTATACTTTTATTTACATTTTGAGTTGTTGTTTGTAACAAAAATATAATAATTTAACTGTAACAATCCTTTTCCCATCCTTTTTTTTCTCTTCCCTTCCTTTCCCGTCACAGGCAAACATACATCTTAGTTATATTTAAATTTATGATGTTTAAAATGTTTTATATTTAATATCTGTGGGCATATGTAATTGGTCTGTTTGTTTTTATTTTATAGTGTATTATTCCATTTTAGTATTTTAAGACTGCATTTGTCCCTAAATAAATAAATAAATGCAATTTCTTCCAACCAACTCGAGCAACGTGAAGTCTCTGAAGTGTAATTGGTAGACTAATAGGTATTCATTGAGAAATAAATAAAAAAATAAAAAAAATATATGCAAAAAGAAAAAAAGAAAAGTTTAAAAAAAGATTTTGATCTCTGGTATAGTACATACATAATTTTAGTATTTTGTCATGATTTTTTTTGGCTGTGCTAAAAAAATCATATCGAAATATACATAAATCATTACCAAAAATATGAATTTATTCTCAAGATATCCACCCAACCAGACAGACAGCTCGTGAAATAATCGCTTTCACAAACTTTTCATCCAAAAAAAAATATGGGAAACAGAATTAATTATTCATGCCATGCAGAATATTTAAAACATTTCCTTTTCATACGAAAAAAAAAACAAAATACTGCGATGCGATGATACAGTGACATCTCTTGCGGGATATAAAAATGTTAAAGTTTTCCTCTAAACCAAAATTCAAAATTATTTCCCCACGTGGGCGTACTCCCACTCGATTCACGACCAGTGACAAACAGTACCTACCTTATAATATTATGTTGTCTTAGGTATAACTTTAAGGCTACTGAGAAAATATTCCAAAAGGAAAATAGTAAATATATTATTTGAATAAACAGAAATGTCTACACGACATCTTTATTTGCAAACGTTTTGTCACAAAGAGATAATTTTAAACATAACCCAGTTGGTAAATTTTTACCTAAAACATGTATTCAAACAATGTTTTTGTTATTCGTAGTTTTATTGGATATCTAAATAATATGTACATGCATATGTCCCTTGGTTAAGTAGAAAATAAACGTAAAACAATTTTCTATCCACCTCATCACCCGAAAGCTTATTTAAGTGTCAACATACTCAGACATAATAAATACAATAAAAACCACAATACATCGTTCAGTAGTAAATAGTACAGTAGTTACAGGTTAATTATTACTAATGATCGCCCAAAGTTCAAAAGTCCGCCGTAATTCATTATTTTTTTATGTTTGAAAAGTCATTAGAACTGTTGAAACGAGTGGGTTGTGGCCAACGCTATATTCCTCAGTACCAAGTCACTCCACTAAGTATTCAAATTTTGTATGGCCAATTTTCAACATTTTTATGAAATGAGTTTGTTCAATATTTTTTTATTTAAATATTTTATTTTGTAAACTTGTTATTTCTTCAATGCCATTTATGAAAGTGATGTGACTTTTTACCGATTTGAAAATAAATGTTTTTCAGGAAAAAAATGTTGTTTCCTGAGCATAGGATCACTTTAAAATATTTGACTGTTAAAAAATGCTTCTTCTGCTGGTTGAAAAAATTGAAAAGCACTATTCAAATATCCTTCAAAATCTAATGGTATCTGGTTCATAATTGCATATATTGTCAAATAAAATTGTAAATTGCTAACTCTAGAAAAGGATTTTCTAGTTGGACAGCAGTAATCTACTTCTTGTTGTCATTGTTAATATGGTGTGTTTAAAAATAAATAAATAAAATTATAGATAGTTATCATACGCAAAAATATTACTCAAGTCGTCATAAAGATTCTTAAGCAATAACAGGCACTATATTTAACAAGTTGCCACATTCTGGAGACTTGTGATATTTATCCTCTCACATATCCATACTGAAAACACAATTAAGAAAACTGTCACCACCAGAAATCGAACTCGGGACCTTTCGCTCATGAGTCAGATATCTTACCAACTGAGCCAAAAAAGCTGACATATACCATATTTCATCAAGATGATCTTTCTTTCTTATTTATTCTATTGAAACGTAATCAATTGATTTTGTTTCATTGTGTGAACTGTTCTATACCGCTTGTTCTGTGTCTATTTATTTGTCTTTTTAGTATTGTAACATATAAATGGCCGTATATTGTATAAATAAAGAAATAAATATCAATTTCACGCCTGACGTTTTTTGATAACTGAATTAATTCCATAAAATAAAGCATAATATTATTATTGCAAGTGTGAATCTCAATTCGCACTTGTTGATTGTTCTTTTTGCACCATGGTGCCGAGATTGCTAATCTAGAGGGCTCCATGAGCTACTCTTCGTGCCATGCATTGTTTTTTTTTGTCATTCATTCTAGCGTTCTGCGAAGGGGCCGTTGACAGTCTCCATATGCGGAGCGGGTGGTGGTGGGAGTAGCGAATATTATTATTTTAAAACAAGTCTAAATTTTGAAGTGGATAAATACGTTAATTAATATATAAGAATAATGATTATTTCTGTACCTACATATGTACATATGAGCATTGTATGTGTTTTCAGCAAATCTTGTTTTAATGAAGTTATGTAGGTACATATGTACCTATGTATGTATGTTTATAAACCTACTTAACAATATAATATACATACAAAGTAATAATATAACAATGTTAACTCTAGAGTGTAAATTGTATTATATTTGATTTACATACAACTGGTAAGAGATTTAAAGCAGACAAATCTTAAGCTAATTTATTATTACCTACAAACATACATATGTAACATACAAGGAATTATTTGAAAACGTATCATTTTAATTATATTGGAAATTGTTCAAAGGAATTTTGTTCGGCGCATACAAGCCACAATTTAATGACAGAAAGTCTATACGACGGACGAAAATAACCTGATTAAGTTACAATATCTTAAAATTTTTATAAATATTAAATGGAAATATTAATTTTTATACGTCGTAGCTTTACTTTTGTGGCACATTTTAACTAATAAAATTAAAATAACAAATTACTTCGCTTACACCACTAATGAGTATTTATAATTTACTAGGGGCTCTGCCCAATAGCCGCTATCGCGGCCCAACCTCCAAGGGCCGCCGCGCGGCTTATTTGCCTTATAAAACTAAATGTCGTCAAATATACCATTTAGGACATTACACAACATTTAAAAACTAAATATCTTTACGTGAAAACGTTAAAATCAAGTAATAAAACAGTATTTTAATAGTAAAAATGCGGAAATTATAAAAAAATAAAAAACGAGTGGGTTGTGGCCAACACTAAACTCTCCACACCACAAATATTGACAATGAAATATTTTATTCATTCTAAATTTTACTACCAGGAATATAAATTTTCTAACGATAGTATATTTTCATGTTAAGATAGACAAACTATTAATGCCGTATAGTGAAGAATGCTTATGTTGTATGAAATATTTTAAAAAAAGCAGATAAATTTTGATTTAAAGAACGCGAGAGCATTTTCAAAATTTTGACACGTGATATCATATGAAGATTTTTTTGTTATTTATGGAAAGCTAATCAGTTCTTTGTTCAAGCTCTTTACATTATAACATGAAATCAAATTACTGAACGTTTCCATACATAGAAATTTATCTAATTTCATTTTTATTCATACTAAATGTTACTATCAGGAATATAAATTTTCTTCCGATAGTATATTTTTATGTTAAGATAGACAAACTATTAATGCAGTATAGTGAAGAATGCTTATGTTGTATGAAATATTTTTAAAAAAGCACATAAATTTTGTTTTAAAGAACGCAAGAGTATTTTCCAAATTTTGACAGGTGATATCATATGAAGAATTTTTTTGTTATTTATGGAAAGCTAATCAGTTCTATGTTCAAGCTCTTTACATTATAACATGAAATCAAATTACTGAACTTTTCCATACATAGAAATTTATCTAATTACATTTTTATTCATACTAAATGTTACTACCAGGAATATAAATTTTCTTCCGATAGTATATTTTTATGTTAAGATAAACAAACTATTAATGCAGTATAGTGAAGAATGCTTATGTTGTATGAAATATTTTAAAAAAAGCAGATAAATTTTGATTTAAAGAACGCGAGAGCATTTTCAAAATTTTGACACGTGATATCATATGAAGATTTTTTTGTTATTTATGGAAAGCTAATCAGTTCTATGTTCAAGCTCTTTACATTATAACATGAAATCAAATTACTGAACGTTTCCATACATAGAAATTTATCTTATTACATTTTTATTCATACTAAATGTTACTATCAGGAATATAAATTTTCTTCCGATAGTATATTTTTATGTTAAGATAGACAAACTATTAATGCAGTATAGGGAAGAATGCTTATGTTGTATGAAATATTTTAAAAAAAGCAGATAAATTTTGTTCTAAAGAACGCGAGAGCATTTTCCAAATTTTGACAGGTGATATCATATGAAGATTTTTTTTGTTATTTATGGAAAGCTAATCAGTTCTATGTTCAAGCTCTTTACATTATAACATGAAATCAAATAACTGAACGTTTCCATACATAGAAATTTATCTAATTACATTTTTATTCATACTAAATGTTACTATCAGGAATATAAATTTTCTTCCGTTAGTATATTTTTATGTTAAGATAGACAAACTATTAATGCAGTATAGGGAAGAATGCTTATGTTGTATGAAATATTTTAAAAAAAGCAGATAAATTTTGTTCTAAAGAACGCGAGAGCATTTTCCAAATTTTGACAGGTGATATCATATGAAGATTTTTTTTGTTATTTATGGAAAGCTAATCAGTTCTATGTTCAAGCTCTTTACATTATAACATGAAATCAAATTACTGAACTTTTCCATACATAGAAATTTATCTAATTACATTTTTATTCATACTAAATGTTACTACCAGGAATATAAATTTTCTTCCGATAGTATATTTTTATGTTAAGATAAACAAACTATTAATGCAGTATAGTGAAGAATGCTTATGTTGTATGAAATATTTTAAAAAAAGCAGATAAATTTTGATTTAAAGAACGCGAGAGCATTTTCAAAATTTTGACACGTGATATCATATGAAGATTTTTTTGTTATTTATGGAAAGCTAATCAGTTCGATGTTCAAGCTCTTTACATTATAACATGAAATCAAATTACTGAACGTTTCCATACATAGAAATTTATCTAATTACATTTTTATTCATACTAAATGTTACTATCAGGAATATAAATTTTCTTCCGATAGTATATTTTTATGTTAAGATAGACAAACTATTAATGCAGTATAGTGAAGAATGCTTATGTTGTATGAAATATTTTTAAAAAAGCAGATAAACTTTGATTTAAAGAACGCGAGAGCATTTTCAAAATTTTGACACGTGATATCATATGAAGATTTTTTTGTTATTTATGGAAAGCTAATCAGTTCTATGTTCAAGCTCTTTACATTATAACATGAAATCAAATTACTGAACGTTTCCATACATAGAAATTTATCTAATTACATTTTTATTCATACTAAATGTTACTATCAGGAATATAAATTTTCTTCCGATAGTATATTTTTTTGTTAAGATAGACAAACTATTAATGCAGTATAGGGAAGAATGCTTATGTTGTATGAAATATTTTAAAAAAGCAGATAAATTTTGTTCTAAAGAACGCGAGAGCATTTTCCAAATTTTGACAGGTGATATCATATGAAGATTTTTTTTGTTATTTATGGAAAGCTAATCAGTTCTATGTTCCAGCTCTTTACATTATAACATGAAATCAAATAACTGAACGTTTCCATACATAGAAATTTATCTAATTACATTTTTATTCATACTAAATGTTACTATCAGGAATATAAATTTTCTTCCGTTAGTATATTTTTATGTTAAGATAGACAAACTATTAATGCAGTATAGGGAAGAATGCTTATGTTGTATGAAATATTTTAAAAAAAGCAGATAAATTTTGTTCTAAAGAACGCGAGAGCATTTTCCAAATTTTGACAGGTGATATCATATGAAGATTTTTTTTGTTATTTATGGAAAGCTAATCAGTTCTATGTTCAAGCTCTTTACATTATAACATGAAATCAAATTACTGAACTTTTCCATACATAGAAATTTATCTAATTACATTTTTATTCATACTAAATGTTACTATCAGGAATATAAATTTTCTTCCGATAGTATATTTTTATGTTAAGATAAACAAACTATTAATGCAGTATAGTGAAGAATGCTTATGTTGTATGAAATATTTTAAAAAAAGCAGATAAATTTTGTTTTAAAGAACGCGAGAGCATTTTCAAAATTTTGACACGTGATATTATATGAAGAATTTTTAGTTATTTATGGAAAGCTAATCAGTTCTATGTTCAAGCTCTTTACATTATAACATGAAATCAAATTACTGAACGTTTCCATACATAGAAATTTATCTAATTACATTTTTATTCATACTAAATGTTACTATCAGGAATATAAATTTTCTTCCGATAGTATATTTTTTTGTTAAGATAGACAAACTATTAATGCAGTATAGGGAAGAATGCTTATGTTGTATGAAATATTTAAAAAAAAGCAGATAAATTTTGTTCTAAAGAACGCGAGAGCATTTTCCAAATTTTGACAGGTGATATCATATGAAGATTTTTTTTGTTATTTATGGAAAGCTAATCAGTTCTATGTTCAAGCTCTTTACATTATAACATGAAATCAAATTACTGAACGTTTCCATACATAGAAATTTATCTAATTACATTTTTATTCATACTAAATGTTACTATCAGGAATATAAATTTTCTTCCGATAGTATATTTTTATGTTAAGATAGACAAACTATTAATGCAGTATAGGGAAGAATGCTTATGTTGTATGAAATATTTTAAAAAAAGCAGATAAATTTTGTTCTAAAGAACGCGAGAGCATTTTCAAAATTTTGACACGTGATATTATATGAAGATTTTTTTTTGATTTATGGAAAGCTAATCAGTTCTATGTTCAAGTTCTTTACATTATAACATGAAATCAAATTACTGAACGTTTCCATACATAGAAATTTATCTAATTACATTTTTATTCATACTAAATGTTACTATCAGGAATATAAATTTTCTTCCGATAGTATATTTTTATGTTAAGATAAACAAACTATTAATGCAGTATAGTGAAGAATGCTTATGTTGTATGAAATATTTTAAAAAAAGCAGATAAATTTTGTTTTAAAGAACGCGAAGGCATTTTCAAAATTTTGACACGTGATATTATATGAAGATTTTTTTTTGATTTATGGAAAGCTAATCAGTTCTATGTTCAAGTTCTTTACATTATAACATGAAATCAAATTACTGAACGTTTCCATACATAGAAATTTATCTAATTACATTTTTATTCATACTAAATGTTACTATCAGGAATATAAATTTTCTTCCGATAGTATATTTTTATGTTAAGATAAACAAACTATTAATGCAGTATAGTGAAGAATGCTTATGTTGTATGAAATATTTTAAAAAAAGCAGATAAATTTTGTTTTAAAGAACGCGAAGGCATTTTCAAAATTTTGACACGTGATATTATATGAAGATTTTTTTTTGATTTATGGAAAGCTAATCAGTTCTATGTTCAAGTTCTTTACATTATAACATGAAATCAAATTACTGAACGTTTCCATACATAGAAATTTATCTAATTACATTTTTATTCATACTAAATGTTACTATCAGGAATATAAATTTTCTTCCGATAGTATATTTTTATGTTAAGATAAACAAACTATTAATGCAGTATAGTGAAGAATGCTTATGTTGTATGAAATATTTAAAAAAAAGCAGATAAATTTTGTTCTAAAGAACGCGAGAGCATTTTCCAAATTTTGACAGGTGATATCATATGAAGATTTTTTTTGTTATTTATGGAAAGCTAATCAGTTCTATGTTCAAGCTCTTTACATTATAACATGAAATCAAATTACTGAACTTTTCCATACATAGAAATTTATCTAATTACATTTTTATTCATACTAAATGTTAATATCAGGAATATAAATTTTCTTCCGATAGTATATTTTTATGTTAAGATAGACAAACTATTAATGGAGTATAGGGAAGAATGCTTATGTTGTATGAAATATTTTAAAAAAAGCAGATAAATTTTGTTCTAAAGAACGCGAGAGCATTTTCCAAATTTTGACAGGTGATATCATATGAAGATTTTTTTTGTTATTTATGGAAAGCTAATCAGTTCTATGTTCAAGCTCTTTACATTATAACATGAAATCAAATAACTGAACGTTTCCATACATAGAAATTTATCTAATTACATTTTTATTCATACTAAATGTTACTATCAGGAATATAAATTTTCTTCCGTTAGTATATTTTTATGTTAAGATAGACAAACTATTAATGCAGTATAGGGAAGAATGCTTATGTTGTATGAAATATTTTAAAAAAAGCAGATAAATTTTGTTCTAAAGAACGCGAGAGCATTTTCCAAATTTTGACAGGTGATATCATATGAAGATTTTTTTTGTTATTTATGGAAAGCTAATCAGTTCTATGTTCAAGCTCTTTACATTATAACATGAAATCAAATTACTGAACGTTTCCATAAATAGAAATTTATCTAATTACATTTTTATTCATACTAAATGTTACTAACAGGAATATAAATTTTCTTCCGATAGTATATTTTTATGTTAAGATAGACAAACTATTAATGCAGTATAGTGAAGACTGCTTATGTTGTATGAAATATTTTAAAAAAAGCAGATAAATTTTGTTTCAAAGAGCGTTAGAGCATTTTGACAATGTTGACACGTGATATCATATGAAGAAATTTTATGATATCTATGAAAAGCTAATCAGTTCTAAGTTCAAGCTATTAATATTCTTATATCAATATGAAATCAATGAACTGAACATTGCCAAATATAAAAAAATTCTCTTGTTACATATAAGTTTCATACAAATATCCATTAAATAAAATATAATTTTTGAAACCGTTGAATATTTTTCTTTTAACATTGACCAACTTTGAATACAATTTTATGAAGATTCTTGGTGTTGTATAAATAGTTGAAACCAAATTAAAATATCTCTAATTTCCAGGTCGTGAGAGCATTTTTTCAGTTTTAATAGATGAAATCATAAAGAAACATTGGGAAATAAAAACTCTGCTTTTTCTTATATACTAAAATTCGGTACATTTTTGCAGTTATGGATTGTTCAAAACAGTTGTAATGTTGCCTCACCTATTGTATTGTATTGTATTGTATTGTATTGGACCACTGGTATACAGACAAAAACTAACCCACAATAAAACGTCTGATCTTCACCCTTTTCGGTAAAGACTTTATATTTTTAAACAGCTGTACTGTAGGTTTTTTCATTACCTACCTAAACACCTGCATCGACGTAATTCCCAACATAAACCATATTACATTTTATGTTTACCAGTTGATAAGGGCCTAATAAGCTGAAACGGTCGTCCTGGACTCAGGAAAAAATATATATGTAGACCAAATCATTTGTTTGATTTAAAATACCCATTATGGAATTCTACATATTCAACACCGTCAGCATTGACAAAATTAAAAAAACTGATAACATTGCTTTCAATATGTCATAATAATACGCAAAAAGATAATGACAGGTAATGTTTTCGTTTAATACCATTATTTAATTATATGTATATGTAAAATTTATCATTATTATTGTATTATTATAAAACGATATTCAGTCTTAACTGTTGTGTACTGTTCTAAATGATATTTCGAATGTACATTCATATTATCAATGTTTGTAATTTCAAACGTACCTACGCATTTCTTTCAAAACATTGTCGAATTTTTTTTTATAATTTCCGCATTTTTACTATTAAAATACTGTTTTATTACTTGATTTTAACATTTTCACGTAAAGATATTTAGTTTTTAAATGTTGTGTAATGTCCTAAATGGTATATTTGACGACATTTAGTTTTATAAGGCAAATAAGCCGCGCGGCGGCCCTTGGAGGTTGGGCCGCGATAGCGGCTATTGGGCAGAGCCCCTAGTAAATTATAAATACTCATTAGTGGTGTAAGCGAAGTAATTTGTTATTTTAATTTTATTAGTTAAAATGTGCCACAAAAGTAAAGCTACGACGTATAAAAATTAATATTTCCATTTAATATTTATAAAAATTTTAAGATATTGTAACTTAATCAGGTTATTTTCGTCCGTCGTATAGACTTTCTGTCATTAAATTGTGGCTTGTATGCGCCGAACAAAATTCCTTTGAAGACCAAATCATTTGTTTGATTTAAAATACCCATTAATGTTATCAGTATTCAAAATGGATATTCCGCAGATTATTACGGTTAAAATTTATTCTGAATGTTTAAAATTCCTTTTTAAAAAATAATATTGTCAATTTATGCAGAAAATACATTTAAAACGATTAATTTGTTCTTTTCGCATCAATTTATTTTTTATTTTAAATAAAAATTTCGAATGCGAAAATTGTTTAAAGAAAAATTATTTCACTGGCGATCCGTTGAAGGACGAAAAAATATGGCGTACAATACCCCCTATTCAGTAACTATTGTAACTAAAATGGGAACGTTCTAAAATTGCAGATTTTGGATTTACGGTCTTATTTCAGCGTTATAAAATATCAACTTGGACTAAATGGAATAGGAACGTACCTATATTGGCCGGAACGTTCTTAAAAAGTTACTGAATTAGATGTATTTTGAATAATTATAATAATTATGAAATTTTCATCATTACTAGTTGCGGAGCTGACCCGCTACCTCATCAGAACAAACTAATACTATTTTTTGTTCTGTATAAGTTTGTTCTGATGAGGCATAAAATAACTCCTGATGTACCTTCATACTATTGGTAAACCAATAACATTATAATAATAATTAATAATAAACACTGCCTTGCATCCTGCGGAAGTAATTAATTTTTTTAAATTTTTTTTTTGGTTCACTTATGTAACTACTATTTCTTCTTCTTTTTTTTACTTAACTCTTGTAACCTAATTTTCTTTTATATAATATGTAACTCTTACTTGTGTAACTTACGTGGTGTGATTGAATATGAGCTCATGTAATTTATATCGATGTACCCTTTTTAATACAATAAAACAAAATAAATGACTCAAAAAATAACGGAAGTATAATAAAAAAATATTTTTTCTTTTCATTTTTCAATATTTATTTTATAACTTATATAATTGTCTTTTTATTACTTTGAACGATAATATTTTATATTCATGTTGATATACTTAATTTGATTCAAAAGTCTTATTTTATGTTTGACAATATCTGTTGAAAAAACCCTCATTTGGCGGAACGATCGATCTATAAAAAGTAATAATTTTCTTCAAATCTTATTTAATTTTTATGTATTTTAATTTTATAATTATTTTGTATTGCTTCTCGGCCAAATAACAGGTACTATGTAAAATAATATTAATTCAACACTCACTAAACAACAAATTGTCCCATTCTGAAGACTTTTGTTATTTGTCGTCTCACAGATCCAGACTAAATACATTTTATTTTTATTTTTATTTGTAAGTTAAGAAATAATATACACTTTATACACAATTAAGTTTAACAATTCAAATTTTTTTTTAAAAAAAGATACTTAAGAACAAGATGCGGAACGTAAACTGCTTCACTACGTTAAAAACTTGTTCTGAAGCAGCTTATATGTAATTATAAGTATATGGTTTAGGTGCGCGTGTGTGTCATTGCAGGTTAGCGTTAAGTATTTTATTTATCACTGTCTTTTCTGTTTTTTTACGCATTTTTTTAATACCAATTTAAAGCTATTTATATTTTTAGTTTTATTCAATTCAATTGGAAGCGAATTGAAAATTTTCACTCCAAGGAAATGAAAAATTCTTTGTCCATAAGTCGACTTGATCCTCGGTATCTGTATATTTGCTTGTCTAGTTTGTCTAGTCTGACGTGTAGTTTGGGTCGATTGAAAGTTGTTGAGGTGTAAATAAATAAAAATGCAAATGTTTTTAGTATAATATAGCTGTGGTATGTCTAGGATGTCTAATTTTTTGAAGGAATGTCTATTGAGGTGTGGATTTATTTATAATTAACAGATCACAAACGATTTTACTTTTTTCTCATTCTATTTATTTTTATTATTTTAAATAGATAACTTTTGTAACATAGGAAGGAGTGTGTGTTTATTTAGGAGATCATCTTTGTGTGACATTTGTATGTCTCTTTTTATTGTAATGTTGTTGTTATTTTTAAAGTACACATAGATATTGTCTTGAGAACAAGCCGACAAGTCTAGAAATTGGACTTGGCGTGACTCAGAATCATTATTTTCTTTTTGTAGTATCTTATGTTTTATTATTTTTCAATAAAGGAAAAAAAGGGTGTGCGAATAGGAACATTAAATATTATTTTAATAACGGATTTTTGGGATTTACTATTGGACCTATATTTGTATTTTTTTATTTATTTTTTCGTTAAATTTAATAATTTCTTCACTGGGCCACAACATTCGATAAATGCTACGGTGTAAGTTTACTTTTGCAATGTAACCTATATTGTATGTATGTATGTATGTAAGTAAGTATATATAGGTCTTACGATGTTATCTTTCCTTAATAATATCTCCTAAAGCCACCTGAACTATGTATGTGCCTACCTAGGTACCTATCTACACCATTTTCTCCACATACTTCTAGTTCTTCCTACAATCACCCCCTTTCCTCCCCTGATCGTGAAATGTAAAGTGCTAGGTCATAGGTCTGGTAGGAGGTGGCTCAACACTGCCTACCTTCTCTCGGGGGGTGACTCAACACTGCCTACCTTCACTCGGGGGGTGGTGACACGCGACCGAACTTTTACAATTTCGGGAAGCGTTTTTTCTTAAAATAGACCATCGCTGGTGGCGGAGAAAATATCAAAGACGGTTCGGGCTGTAAATGTTTGGGTTATTTGGTAATTTCAAGTGAATTATAGAATTAACCAATTTGTACACTCGCGATGAAAGGTATTGAATACTGTACTATCATATTTATATTTATTTGTAATTGGATAACAGACGCTTCATAATTACAAGTTTCCACATTTTGGAGACATTTTATATTTCCAGACTGAAAACACAATTAAAACTGTGTCTTCACCGAGAATTGAATCCGGAACCTTTGTCTCAGCGGACAGATATGTACCTGATTCATTGATTGATTGATTTATCGACCGATTGCAAAATAAAACAATATCAACTTTATGTATTGTAAAATATTACGTGGTTTACAATATTGTTTTACATAATGTATAACTTATATATTTACCAACATTACGTGGTTTACAATATTGTTTTACATAATGTATAACTTATATATTTACCAACATTACGTGGTTTACAATATTGTTTTACATAATGTATAACTTATATATTTACCAACATTACGTGGTTTGCAATATTGTTTTACATAATGTATAACTTATATATTTACCAACATTACGTGGTTTACAATATTGTTTTACATAATGTATAACTTATATATTTACCAACATTACGTGGTTTACAATATTGTTTTACATAATGTATAACTTATATATTTACCAACATTACGTGGTTTACAATATTGTTTTACATAATGTGTAACTTATATATTTACCAACATTACGTGGTTTACAATATTGTTTTACATAATGTATAACTTATATATTTACCAACATTACGTGGTTTACAATATTGTTTTACATAATGTGTAACTTTATATTTACCAACATTACGTGGTTTACAATATTGTTTTACATAATGTATAACTTATATATTTACCAACATTACGTGGTTTACAATATTGTTTTACATAATGTATAACTTATATATTTAACAACTTTTTCATCAACCGTTTGTATGTTTAACAGCCTTTGTAGATATCTGACTGTTGATTCAAAGGTCCCAGGTTCGATTCCCGGTGAAGACATGGTTTTTATTTATTTATTGTTAATACTCAAACATTTTTACATAATATTTGGGTTAAGTACATAAGTAACGCCCCACTACACACAGGCGAGACCTGTTCTGTTCTTATTATGTTTGTAGTCCGGATCTGTGAGACGATAGATATCCTATAAGTTATAAGATAAGATAAGATAAGATAAGTTTCCAGAATGTGGCAAGTGGAAATGAAAATGTTTTTTCTTAATAAAAATATTTTAAAAATTCTGAAACTTTTTCAAAAAAACATATTTGAGATATTTTATTTGTTTTCAGTGTTTTAGCTTTTATTTATTTTGGGATATGTGAAAATATAAAATAAAAAATCAAATGTTGACTACTGCTGAGTGGTCAAAACTTTTTAAAGGTTTTTTAAAAGGTTTGAGTAGAAAAATCATGCATGACATAGTTTTTAATATTTATTGTGTATTAAGTCTGGATCTGTGAGACGATCAACTTCCTCCATATGTCTCCATAATGTGGCAGCTGGTTATTGGGTGTGCGTCAAATGAATATTTGACATAGTACGTGTTAATTGCTCGAGAAAAAATGCCCTGAAAATGGTTGAGATTAATTTGAAGATGTTGGATATGATTCCAAAATTGTATTTTGATAAAATTATTGTTCAGATCTACTTGGTCAGTCTCAGCACGCTAACACAACATTAATAAAATTGTACACACACCCTATTCTGGATATATTCAACCAACATATGTACGCTATATAATAATGTAGGTAAGAAGGTACCTTTGTTCCTATCTTTCTATCTACGTTCCTAATTCTTCATTTAATCTTTCACTTTCGTGTTGAAGCCGCGTCCCTTCTGGCCTATTGTATTATTCACATTCACATTTACCTCCAACGACCTTCCAACTTTCACTTGACAGAAACAATTATACCCCCCCCTCCCACACTCCTCACTCCCCTCTGTGGACCAACACATAATATACAAATAGGTGGTACCGTTCCCCTCATTCATTGCCAACAAGTGCCGTGACCCCAAACCAAGGATAACTTAATACCCCATATTTATGACGGGAAGTACTATCAAAGCATGAGGTGGAAAACCTTTACGAGGACAACAGAATATTTATTAATATTCTAGAATATACTAGAATAGAAACAAACATTGCGCAAGCGCTTTAAGTGATCACGTACTGGAATATATTTTCTTATCTTTTTATGATATTCTTTGTATGACAGGGTCAGAAACGAAGACATAAGTAAAGAATGTAAGATAAAGATGTTATTAATGGAATGAAAGTAAACACATTGAGATGGTTTGGGCACATGAAGAGAATGAATGAGGAACGCCTGACGAAGAAAATATACATTGCGGACAGGAATTGAATGAGAGGTCGGGGCCGCCCAAGAAAGGGATGGCACGTCCATGTGAACGGTACTTTGAAAGACGGAAATGTGACGGAAGCATGAGTAACAGACGAACATGTATAAAACGATGTATGAAAGTGGACGAGGTGATGAATGTGTGTCAAGATAGAAATAAGTGACGTTCAGTTCTCTCTGCCTACCCCGAGAGGTACATGGCGTGATGGTATGTACATGTATGTATGTATTTTTATGTGTTATTCACTAATATAAAATAATTTTGTCATTCTTTGTAATCTTGTTGGTTGGAAGAAACCTGCTAATGTACATTTGTTAATATAATGATCAAAAAGACAGATCGTAGGTTACTTGTTACCCGTTCCTCTTAAAAATATAAAGGTAGGTAACAACTAGCCCTAGAAAAAGATTTCCTAGTTGGGCAGCAGTAATTTACTTCTTGTTGTCATTGTAAATATGGTGTGATTAAAAATAAATAAATAAAATTTATATTAGGTATATTCCAATTCGTCTGTATTGAGATATTATAAAGTTATCAAACAATATTTATATTTTCATTTATTTAATAAGATTCATACCATCACGGCATATTACATAATGTAATGTTAGGTTACCAGCGACAGATGTGCTGATTTGCATGAACTTATTAAACTAAGCACGATCCATACATCCCCACACACCAGCCACATCACACCTAAAAATGTACTACATTCAGAACGTGTGGTGAACCTCGTTGTTGAACCACGTTTGTGACATGTTATTTTGCTTGTTTTTTTATTTATTTATTTCATTAACTATAATATGCATTATTGTCTAAAATTTTGGTTCAACCCCCCCCCCCCCCCCTTTCCTCCCACTTCCTACCCTCTCCCTAGTATTCACTCGAACTCGGAGCAGAACAGCTGTGTATAACTCGCAACTACAATATTTTCGGCGTGCACGATTTTATGTATTCGGAAACGGTGTCTACTAAGTATTAGGTAATTTCGGAATTTACCGATAATAAAAAGTTCGGAGACAATATAAAATCTGTGTAGGTACATTATATTGTGAACGTGAAGTATCGTACTGCATTCAAGATATTGTGACAGAAAGGACAGAGGTCTTGGTGAGTCATCCCACCATACAGTCCACTAAAAACAATATTAAATAAATCAATAACTAACCACTATACCACTTCTGTATTATTGCGTATTAAACTTCAAGTAAGAGAGAAATAAGATTAAATTTGACAGTAGAAAACAAGTTTAGGGGCCATATAAACCTAAACACCTCAATTTCAAATCAAATCCATCAAAAATGTTAAACAGTGTGTTTCTAGAAAAACTAGTAGGTATAAGTCTTTTCAACATTTCTCTAGTGAATGTTCGTGACACAATTTTAAAATTCAGCCTAATTTCCCATAAATAAATGATCAAAAATATCCTTTTTTACAGCATTTTTGTTAAATTACTCCATAACCACGTGTCGTAGAGAAATAAATATTTTATACGCTTAGAGAGTGCATAAAATCAAAGTGAATGACCGATAAAGTTTTTTCATTTCAACTAAGGTTTGTTCTTAAAATACAAAAAATCAACAAATTTGGGGTTTCTGATATTTTAAATCAAGTATAAACCTTTTTTTACGCACGCGATATTTACCCTTACTAACACGTAACTTAATAGTGCATTGGGCGGTTTTAATATATCATGTTTTCAGTCACTAAGTTTAGCGTTATATGTCCTCTTAAATAACTATTCTAAGAGGGTGCTAGGGCAAAAGGTAAAATTGTTTATAATAATTATCGTTTGTTCATGTTCTATGAATTATATATTTTCACTAAATGTTTTTATTATGAAAAATATTTCCCGACACCACTTCCTTTCAACTTCTGATCAATACGAGTGTCTACATGTAACATACATACATTATATATTGTTACCAACAGTAAATATTACCTACCTTCACTTTGTACAGAGGAAGTATGTAATAACCAATTATTGTCATAATAAATTATGATCGATTTACCTTTGAAATTCAAGGCCTCTATATCTACCTTATAAAAGGATATAATCTATCTTTTGTTTATGATGAAAGTGTCGTAAATCAAATAGAGGGTATATTTCATTTATTTCATTCATTTATATATTGTTATTGTGTATCTTTTTCAGTATCTTGTGTATTTTGAATATGAAAATAAAGTAAAAAAGTTCATCAAAAGCAAAGAACACTATGAATGCAAATAATACTTTCATAAACTCATTAATTTTGTCCAATAACATAACGAATTTAATACATAGAAATGAAATTTGATAATTCTTCAATGCCATTTTATGTAAGTGATGTGCCTTTTTACTAATCTGAAAATAAAAATATCAAACTTATAGTTTCCTGAGCTTGGGGTCATTTTTAAATATTTGATTGTTACAAAAATTGAAAATCACTGATCAGATATCCTTCAAAATCTGTTGCGGTCTAAGTGAGAATTTGATATGCAAATTTGCAATATTTGAATATAATCGAATAAGTACTTAAGTCGACATATATGTAATCGATAAAGTAGAATAAACACTTCGTACTTAGCACATAGTACACACACATATATTTTAGTGAAACTTAAGGAATACAATCACAGTATAATACAAGTTGATAATCTGCAAAAAAATGATAATTGAGGTAAACAAAAAAAACTTTATTTGTCAAATAGTTCCTGAATTCCTTCTTTATCCTTTCGTAAACTCCTTTTCCTCAATGCTATGTAAAATGTTATTTTTATTATTCTTTTTTTTAACATCTCTTCTAATTTTTTTTCTAATCTTTGTATTTTTTTTCGTACTTTTTTATTAATTTATTTCTCACTAAATGAGTATCGTGCCAATTTAACTTAGGGTCTTCACGTTGCTCGGGTTGGTTGGAAGAAATTGCCTTATGGCAATAAACCTGCTTTTATACACATGTACCTACATAAATTTTATATATATATATATATATATATATATATATATATATATATATATATATATATATATATATATATATATATATATATATATATATATATATATATATATATATATATATATATATATATATATATATATATATATATATATATATATATATATATATATATATATATATATATATATATATATATATATATATATATATATATATATATATATATATATATATATATATATATATATATATATATATATATATATATATATATATATATATATATATATATATATATATATATATATATATATATATATATATATATATATATATATATATATATATATATATATATATATATATATATATATAAATAAATAATTCATAGCTCTTTTTGGGTTATTAAGCATTATAAATGTAAGAATCGATTATCTAGAAAATAAAATAATAAAAATGGATTTACGAAAAAGGTCAAAAATTTAAGAACAATAATAAACAATTAAATTAAATCACTATGAAATTAGATACTATGCAAAAAGCAGAAAATAAAGCAATAACAAATAAGAAAGAAAAAGAAAAAATATATTGTCTTAATTATTAAGTAATTATTTGCTAAAAAGAATAAAACAATTCAATTGTTACTGAAGGAAATATTATGACATATTCATGACGGCGGTACCGTGGTATAGAGCTCTAAGCAACGCGCCTTTTTACTGTGACTTGCCAGATTTTAAAATATCCACTACGGGAGCACCTTTTACCCAGTTTATGTAGTCAAGGCATTAAAATAGATGTTACTTGATAGTAAATTTTGTTAAGTATTAATAAAAACAAATAATAACATAACGCTAATGTAACTGAGTTAGAAAAAAATGGTTACATGAGAATTTTCTTTGTTCTTTCTACCTATAACAAAACAAGATACGTCATGACGTTGGTCTTTTACACGTACAGTTTGAAATTTTTCATACACTAAAAATCCAATTTGTTGAGTACTTAAAACTAATAGTTATAACCAACATACAAACTTAAACAAATAAATACCACCCGCTATAAATTTACAAACCAAAATACAAATCACCCAACCAACCAAATACTGTACCTCTATTGTAAGTGCTTGACTTGAATTATAAACTATCGAGTTGAATTAATGTTCATTTGATTGCACGTGATTGAGCACATTGACCGATCTAGACACTGGCGTTCTTTCATTTTCTAACAAAGGAAAATATAAATATACAAATTTGGCATTTAAGGGGTGATAAGATGTGTGGTGTGAGGTGAGGGGTAGAACTATATTATAACAGAAAGAGGTGGGGTGGTTAATGCCCTCCTTTCTCGACACGCAAACAAAATGCTCGGGTGAATTATTGGTAAGATGTTCCAAGTAACAACTAACGGGTGAACCAATAGCTAGTGAAATTGTTACGGAACTTTTTATTAGATTCAATCACGGGACTTGGATATTTGTAATCTATTCATTTAACGTAACACCATATTGTGAACTTTGAGTTTTTCAATACACGATCAAAAACAATCTATAACTTATTTATGTAAATCCAATTTTTTAAGAAACTTATATGGTCTTTATATTTTTCTGTTATTTTTTTTTCAATGCTTGAAACTGTCAATCGACTACAGTTATGAAAAAATAAATACGTTCTATTTTTTTTTTCACAAAAGCGGCTCCCATTCACGTCATGTTATGCGTAGGAAAGAAAATTACGTCGTTAGAAAGAGGCTTGATATACCAACTATAGTAACTTTTTGGTCTTGCATTCAAAAGGAACTTCAGGGGGACAGCATCGATACCTTGACGACCCAAGACAGAGTGTCCTGGTGATTACGTAACAGGAGAGCCGACCCCCACAAGACGGGAAAAGGACAAAGAAGACGAAGAAATCTAATTTTTCCTGGTGAAATGATATAGACGAAGTTAATAAAAATAGAAAATATTTCGCATTATTTAATATAATATTAGGTAGACTTCCTTAAAATGGATGAAGTTATTTTGGAAACGTTGCTGTATATTATTTTCCACAAAAAACTTGCTTGTTTTGTAAAAATGCGCAAAACTTATTCTCAACTTCTTTTATATTTATTTATAATAAACATTTATAATAATCCATGAGAAAATTTGTTGATAAAATAAATAAAGATTATTTTTTAAAACTGCGTTTCCAATATATGTAAAGTCGGCAGGCTACAAAAAGCAAAAAAAAAACAGGGATGTATATTATATTTTTTATAGTATTAATCTCAATTCTTAGTATCGGAACACCAGTTATGTATAATACGATATAGAAGCAATGTACATACATTACCTACATATATAGGGTGTATGTACACCCAACACGCATTTACTTAAGGGTTTATTTATTGCACGCCTAAACACTGGCAGCAAAATAAATTCTGATATAAAATCTTCCGCTCTCTGTTTTGAGAGGAAAATACTCTATCTACAGTCCACAGTTTCCTCACACCACAATTTGTCAAATAAACTTTACTTTCTTTACATCGTAAAGATCATTTTCCATTAGCGCTAGTCTCTGACCAGTAACAGTGCCAACAAGATAACAGATATGGATAAAGTGAAAGTTTACTGAACTCTACAACACACACACACACATACACTGAAATCTGTTATTTTAATTTATTTTCAAACTATTCTTCCATAATATTTTATTCATACAGCATCATTTTTCTGATTATTTTATCTATTTTTTTTATTTATTACTTCCTTCATCGATGCATCTCTTTCCGTGTCCAAAATCATCTACCCACATTGCGTCACTCCAGTAATCTGGAGCCATAATTGCATCTTCGTTCGCTTACCATAGATCCTCCTCAGAGCACCCTCCCATACATTTTGGGTATCCCCACACTCCGGATTCCATTTCCTGATCAGCCTCTAGCATTCGCCATCTCTCCATTTACCTTGCACCTTTCTTAACGACCTTAACCCGTCTCTAGTTCGTCATTATCAAATATAATAATAATAAAAGACTTTCATTGATTTATACAACGTGGCGGACTTATTGCCCGCAGGCAATCTCTACCAGTCAACCACCTTGACATCAACATCTCTTGATAGCGTATTTTTTTCTTTAGGTACACACTTACATATATTTATATAATAATATACACACATCGTTCCAAGTGACGTAGTGTAGTGAACTCTGGTATACATATTTAGGTACGTGTTATTGTAAATTGTAAAACAACCGTATTTATTATTTTCTTCTGTTTACTTACATACCAATATGTACCATTAAAAATAGAGTTGTAAAGTAGGTTTTTAAACAAAGTTTTCAAATACTTCTACTTATCTTCTATTTTAATTTAAGTGTTATATATTTTTTCTTTTTTATATATACATATTTATAGGCATGCTCCCACATTTGGTAGAATAACTTTGTTGAGCGTCTCTCTTTCCAAAATAAAACTATAAAGAATAATAATTACCTAAACCTTTATCGATGAAATATTCATTACTTGAAATGTTGCTAGTATTTACTTGTTATATAAATAAATAGTATATTTAGAAACATAAATGAGGGAAATAAAGAGAGATTTACTCCTGGAATTATGCAATCACCTTAGCAGAAATTAGAAAATACATTCACTACCAGTTTTGCGCATAATATCAATTTTCATAATTAAGTATTCAACATTCAAGTCTAAGGTGCATTATTTCTTACTTATTTTTTAAAAATTGGTAAAGTTTTTCAATAACAATACTAGTATTTTGTTCTTAAATTTTTCACAAGTTTTATCCACACTTTAATTTGAGATCAAATTGAGTATTAGTATAATTTGACATAACTAGTTGCATGTAACACATGAGATACAAACCCATAAATCGAAATTATTGAATATTTTAAGATTATTATATAGTTTTCTATAAAAAAAAACATATAGGCATATATATAAGGATAGGATAGTATGGAGATCAGTCCTTTTTCCTACCCAGAATATGAAAACAGTGTATGTATGTTTGGAGATTCAGTATCAAACTATTGAAGTTTTAAACGATGTCATCACTCAATTCAATTTTTATAAAATTCACCTACTAAAAAAAGTTTGAGCAGTACTACTATAATTTGCATATTATTTTATATAGAAAATTAAATTATCTAGACGGCATGAATCGGCATTTTTGATATTTTTAAAGAAAAAAAAAAAAAAATATATATATATATATATATATATATATATATATATATATATATATATATATATATATATATATATATATATATATATATATATATATATATATATATATATATATATATATATATATATATATATATATATATATATATATATATATATATATATATATATATATATTTATATATATATATATATATATATATATATATATATATATATATATATATATATATATATATATATATATATATGTTAACTTTTAGGTTTTCACGTGTATAAGATGAAAAAGAATTTTCTGGGTTAACCCGTGTCAGATAGTCCTGAGAAGGACTGTTTAAGACCTGACGTTTCGCCCGAATATCATCGGGCATTGTCGAAGGAACGCAACGAAAACCGAGCGAGAACGAACGCGCGCGAAACACGACCGCACACACCTAAGGCTTTCCGTCAAGTGAGAAGCGCCAGTCTATGCATGAGCGCAGAGGTAGCGAGCGGGTAGGTTCCCCTCCGAGCGGGTAGGGAGTGAAGGGGTAGAGGCAATAATGTCAGCATTTCTTTGTTTGTGTTAATATTGTTTTCTTTTGATTTTTATTCATACTGAGGTAAATTTTAATATTACTTGAATTAAGTAATTAAAAAAAATGTTATTTAATTATAATAATTTTTAACGAAATATTAGTTATACATATTGAATCGTGCCAGTTAGGATTAAACATTACAACATTATGTATATATATATATATATATATATATATATATATATATATATATATATATATATATATATATATATATATATATATATATATATATATATATATATATATATATATATATATATATATATATATATATATATATATATATATATATATATATATATATATATATATATATATATATATATATATATATATATATATATATATATATATATATATATATATATATATATATATATATATATATATATATATATATATATATATATATATATATATATATATATATATATATATATATATATATATATATATATATATATATATATATTTATATACATAATGTTGTAATGTTTAATCCTAACTGGCACGATTCAATATGTATAACTAATATTTCGTTAAAAATTATTATAATTAAATAACATTTTTTTTAATTACTTAATTCAAGTAATATTAAAATTTACCTCAGTATGAATAAAAATCAAAAGAAAACAATATTAACACAAACAAAGAAATGCTGACATTATTGCGTTTTCTAAAATCCAAAAACATTGTTAACCTTACCATATTGAAGTATAGAAAATATTATAGATATTTTTTCTGTCTATGAAAAAATAAGCAACTTTGAGTCTGAAGATGTTCAATGACATTTATTAATATAATATATGATATTAACTGAACCAAAATGCTGAAAACTTCCCGGACAGCAAGAAGAACTAACATCTCGATTCTCCAAGAACTGCATCACGGTTAGACAGTCGTCATTATGTTTTGATAGGACACTCGTAGAGGGGAAGACAGCCTTGAAATGCTGATCATGGTCGGAAAAGCGACAGGTACACGATTGAGCCTATGCGTTGGTCTGAGCTCCGAATAAATAAGGCAAAACATTCCTGTCATACAAATGATTCTCATAAAATAAAACAGAATAATTATCCTGACACACTTTTAATAAACACTCAATATTCGTCAATACCACTCAAATATTTCAAGAAAAAAGATGTTTGAAAGTATCGTATACAAATCTTTTTATTTTTTTTTAGAAAATGGAAGTTAAATTTAAGGGAAAATTTCAACAAGTTTGGTCAAATAAAAATATATTTGATGTGATGTCATTTTAGGAAAAATTTATTTAAATTTATTTCTCACGCAAATATTGCTTCTCTGGGCTTTAAACACTGGTTAGTTGGAAGAAATTGCCATACGGCGATAATCTCACCACTTGCGCAGGGTGCAAGGAAATGTTCATTATTATTATTATGTTATTTTATGAATACGGTTCGAATGGTTGGTAGGGCCTCGGTGGTGCCTACTCTGCTGGAGGGTAGGTATCAATAAGTGCCGAGAAACGCCATGTTGCAGAACACCAGCAACAATACCAGCAAGTCCAACTCGCATGTGTCCACGTCACGAACCCTGGGCAATGTGACCTATCTAGGTCATAGCAGATAGCGAGAGGGCGATGGCGAGTCTCCAGCGCCACAAAACTGGAACCCCCCAGCTAAGGGAAGGAAAACCCCTACAGAAAAACCTTGGTCCTCCAGATTGGGGGTTAGGCGAGAGGCCAATAACCCCTCCCTATAAAAAGACCCTATTACGAAACCGAATACAGAGCCTCGGACACTTACTGTAACTCGGAAAAGACCTGGCAATCGAAATAAGGACCTGAGAATCGCTACTTGGAATACGAGAACCCTATACAGAAGTGGAGCCCTGGGAGAAGTTACCAGAGAAATGACGAAATACAAGATAGACATGTTGGCAGTACAGGAGACTAGATGGACGGGATCTGAGATCTTTGATACAAGAACCCATACAGTACTACACAGTGGAAATGATAAACACCATGAATTTGGAGTGGCCTTTATTGTCGACCGAAATATGAAAAGCTCCATACTAGACTTTAAGCCCATCAATGAGAGAATGTGTGTCATACGCATAAAAACAAAATTCTTCAACGTATCATTGATCAATGTTCATGCGGAAACGGAAGATAAGGATGACACCATAAAGGATGCTTATTACCAGAGACTGGAACACATCTACGATACATTACCATCCAATGATATCAAAATTGTGATTGGAGATTTGAATGCTAAGATTGGTAGAGACCCTTTACTCCAACATATCACTGGAATGAACAGCTTACATATGGATACTAATAATAATGGATCTAGAGCGATAGACTTTGCGGAGTCTAGAAATATGATCATAGCCTCTACCCAGTTTCCTAGTAAAAACATCCACAAATGGACATGGACATCACCAGATGGCAGATACCATAACCAAATTGACCATGTCATGATAGAAAAAAGAGGAGCATCCAACATCACAAACATCAGAACTTATCGAGGAGCTAACTGTGACTCCGACCATTATATGGTGGTGGCCACATATAGGAGCCGAATTGCCAGCAACAGGATACGAAAACCACCAAATACTCCAAAAATCAACACAGAAGCTATAAAAACAAGTATCGGACTAGAACAATACCACAACGCACTTGCCAACTATCTACCAGACCATATCAGCAGCGAAAACACCCATGAAGCCCTTGACAATGACTGGAATTTGGTTAAAAATGCAGTTATGAGAGCTGCAGAAGAAAGTGTTGGAAATAGACCAAGACAAGATAGGAATCCCTGGTTCGACGAAGTTTGTGAAAGAAGCGTGGCTGACAAGAATACACTCCGGAAGCAGTTTATTGAAAGACCAACCAGAATTAAAAGACATGCATATGAACAGGCTAGAAGAGAAACAAATAGGCTGATAAAGAGAAAGAAGAGAGACTTTCTAAATAATATATTGCTCAAGATGGAAGAAGACTTTACAAATAATAATACGAGGGAAGCATATAAAGGTGTTAACTTCTTTAAAAAGGGATTCAAGCCAAATACGACACTATGTAAAGACACAAACGGAAACATAATATCAGATAAAGAGCAAATCAAGCAGGTGTGGAAGGAATACTTCCATAAACTCCTTAATCCTAACAATGATCTGAGAAATCATACTACTAATATCCCCGCGGAATCAAATAACGAAGAGCCGACAAACCCACCATCAATAACAGAAGTAAACATCGCTTTAAGAAAATTAAGAAATAATAAAGCACCTGGAAAGGACAACTTGCCCGCTGAGCTGCTTAAAAATGGAAACGAGCACCTAAAAAATTTGATACATAGCCTCATTGTAAAGATATGGACCATGGAGGAAATCCCAATGGAATGGCAAACCAGCGTAATATGTCCCATACACAAGAAAGGTGATAAATTAAAATGTGAGAACCATAGAGGCATATCATTGCTCTGCGCAGCGTATAAAATCTTTACCACCATACTAAAACAAAGATTAGAGGGATACGCAGAAAACCTATTAGGAGAGTATCAGGCGGGCTTTAGAACTGGAAGGTCAACTACGGACCAGTTATTTACAGTCCGCCAGATCCTGTCGAAGTGTTGGGAATTTGACATCGATGTGCACCAACTATTCATAGATTTTAAACAGGCATACGATAGCATAGACAGGGAGAGCCTATATGAGATACTGCTACAGTTCCAGATCCCCCCGAAATTGGTGAGGCTTATCAAATCAACCATGAACAACTCCAGATGTCAGGTCAAGGTAGATGGAGAACTGACGGAGGAATTCGCAGTGTCTCAGGGTCTGAAACAGGGTGATGGCCTGGCTCCCACTCTCTTCAATATCGTGCTTGAGCATGTGATAAGAAAAACTCTAGTGGACACCAATTCCAATATTTGCTACAAAAGTAGTCAAATTGTCGGCTATGCGGATGATATTAACATCATAGGAAGATCAATGACAGCCATTGAAGAAGTCTTCGACCCCTTAGAGACAGCAGCATGTGAAGTGGGATTGTGTATAAACAAAGAAAAGACAAAAGTAATGGCACAAAGCAGAAACCCGGCGCATCGACCGAGAGGCAGTGTGCAATATAAGGATAACTACTCGTTTGAAGTAGTGGATCAATTCACTTACCTGGGCTCCAGTCTTACCGAAAATAATGAAGATCCAGCTGAAATAAGAAAAAGAATTACGGCAGCCAATAAAACATATTTTTCATTGCTCCCTGTTTTTAAATCTCGCAGTGTCCATCGTAAAACAAAAGTCACACTCTACAAGACCATAGTCAGAACAGTGTTGGCATATGGATGCGAGACATTAACCATAACGGCGAAGATGTCTGAAACGCTGGACACCTTTGAAAGAAAGGTACTGCGTAGAATATGCGGCCCCGTGAAGGATGGCGATGAATGGCGCATTAGACGCAACGATGAGTTGTACAACATATACCAGACCCCAAGTATCTCAACGCACATGAAATTACTTAGGCTGAGATGGGCTGGACATGTACAACGAATGCCAACCTCACGGGTGCCGAAACGAATCATGACTGGACACCCAGGTGGGAGAAGAAGGGTAGGAAGACCAAGGCTGCGGTGGGAAGATGAGGTCAAAAAGGATGCGGCTCAGCTTCTCCAAGAGAGGAGCTGGAAAGTGGCAGCAGAGGACAGGATTGGATGGAGGCGAAAGTTAACGGAGGCCAAGGCTCGATTTGGGCTGTAGCGCCATCGAAGAAGAAGAAGAAGATTTTATGAATACGTATTAAATTAAATAGATAATTTATGATATTACAATTTATGAACACACAGGTACTTTTTGTTAAATAATTTCATAATACCTCCACATTATCGAGAAGTAATAAATAAATATAATGCTTTGTTTAATGTGATTACCGTTAGTATTTTCATTGATAACATTTGAATGGTTTACATAATTTGTGTTGGAGGTGGGATAAGGTTCATCTACTGCAGTGTGTTCAAGTTATAGAAATGTGCCAATTGAATAACAATTAGTAATAACATTTATATTATCATATTTAATGTAAATTTGATAACAAATACAATTGTCTACCTACGTAGGTACTGTTGTGCGCACGTGACAGAAATTTTAACATCTACCTACCAATATATTCAAACGTATCTCCATAGTACGTTCTTGATGTTTAAACATGACAATACAAAAATTATAAGGTTTATTTTATATGGTCGGTGACAGAAGCAAATACTTGTTGGTCTGGTTCCTTCATAATATAATGTACTCAGTTATAAATGTCTCTTCCTTATAAATATCAATATAAATTATCTTTAAATAAATAGTTATTTATTTTTTTTTTTTTATAAAGTTTTATTTATTAACATTTTTTTTAAACAATAAGTATTCTTGCACTAAACTGCAAAAGCAGTTTAACAGTGCTAGCTCTCTCGTACACTTATATAAATTTGATAATGTAACAAAAAATAATTATAAACAAACAAAAATTAAAAACTAGCAATACAATATAACAATAATTAAAACCATTAACACAATATAACAAAGAAAACATACAAACTTATATATAAAATTCTTTTAACATTTTTTTTATTTTTTTTTTGTTTTTAATTTGAATATTTGAATATTTTGGCAGTTTGTTAAATAGTTTCGGAATTATCGTTGCTTTTGTCCTGT
Organism: Molanna angustata; assembly: GCA_963576475.1. Taxonomy (NCBI): domain Eukaryota; kingdom Metazoa; phylum Arthropoda; class Insecta; order Trichoptera; family Molannidae; genus Molanna; species Molanna angustata. The sequence goes on from OY754987.1 coordinate 27,215,723, forward strand.
CGCCGTAAACGTTATTTGTTTTAGGTATTGTCAGTAAGTCTTTCGTTATTTGTCTAGTTGTATATTTGTGAGTGATCTTTAATTTAAATCGTTCGTTATAAAGTTCTTCTATGGTCAGTAAAAGATTCACCTTTTTTTCTATAGGTAAAATATTGCATCTTTTGAATATTTCGTTAATGTTATTTTTACTTGCCTCCACTGTTCTTTTTGTTGCAATTATTTTTAAAAATCTTATTTGTAATTGTTTTATTTTATCAAGGTACCTAGGTTTTAAATGTTCGTCCGTAACTACTGAGCCCGTAGTCAATAATAGACTCGACCATAGCATAGTACAGACAGTACAGGGTGTGCCTGGACACGCAGTATTTAAGATGGTAAAATTTACTTAAAATTGATCTTAATTTATTACAGACATTTTCAATATGTAAACTCCAATTAAAGTGCACGTCCACTGTAAGCCCTAAATACGTGTAATTAAAAACCCTTTGTAGTTGTTGACAAGTACAATCAGTTACATTTTTATGGAGACACTCATAATCGTGACCTTATAATCTCTCATAT